>JAWQUT010000510.1:228237-245067 GCA_033807755.1 Ellobium chinense
TTAAAGACTGGCATCAATTTTTGCCCCCCCCTCTCCAATACCACACTTTACCACAGTAATCTAAAATATTCCTCTGTTCATGGGCAGTCAACACAATTCTTCCATGAAATCTTCAGCCATTATAGGAGACTCTGGTATAAATATCTACATCACAATGCTCTGATTTTTTAAGGTACCTGGATTACTAGTTAACACAACCTTTTGAACTACACAGTCAATTATCCCTTAAGATTCTGGCATAAATTTTTGCCCCCAGGGTACTACACTTCACTACAGTAAATTTAAAATAACATTCTGCTGTCAAGCAGTCAATACACTCATTTCCATGAAATATTCAACCATCCCTGAAGACTCTGGCATAAATATTTGCATCACATTGCTACAATTTACAAAAGTAATCTAAATTAGTAGTCAACACAACCTTTTTATATAAACCATTAATTATCCCTAATGACTCTAGCATCAATTTTTGCCTCCTCAGCACTACACATTATGACAATAAGCTAGAATATTCTTCTGTTCACTCCTTTCAATGAAATACTGAACCATCCCTAAAGACTCTGGAGTAAATATTTGTTCCACAGTGCTATAATTTACAAGTAATTCTAGATTACCAGTCAACCCAACCTTTTTTATACAAAATTTTCCATTTACCGGCATATATGTTTGCCCCTCCCTCCAATACTACACTACCACTGTCATCTACAATATTCTTCTGTTTTGGAGCAATTAACACAACAATCCTTTCCATGAAATCCTCAACCATCCATAGAGACTCTGGCATAAATATTTGCATCACAGTGCTATAACTTACTAAACTATTCTAGATTACCAGTCAACACAACCTTTCAAATACATCATCAATCATCCCAAATGACCCAGGTATGTTTTTGCCTCCCAGTACTGTACCTTATTACAGTAATCTAGAGTAGAATACTCTTCTGTCCTGGAACTGCCAACATATTTCTCTTAATAAAATCTTAAACATCCCTCAGGAAACAGGCACAGACATTTACACCACCTTTTATCTTGATTACCAGTCAACACAACCTATTAACAAATACTTCAATCATCCCTAAGGACCCTAGAGCATAAATATTTGCCCCCACCCCCCCACTACACTTTACGACAATACTCTACAGTAGAATACTCTTCTGTTTATGAACAGCCAACATATTCCTTTCAATGCAATCAAGAAACAGGCATACATTTATGCACCACATTTTTTCTTAATAACCAGCCAATACAACCTTTCAGATGAAATCTTCACTGTTCCTAAGCAAATTGGGCATACTTTTTTTGCATTACAAAACTATATTTTATTAAAGTACACTAGAACACTGTTCTGTCTTGAGGCAGTAAACACTTTTCCAATGAAATCTTCAATAATCCATAATAATTCAAGCATACCCTTTTACACCCCTAAAATAATCTAGAAAACTGCTCAGTTCTGGAGCAGTCAACACAGCCATTCCAATCATATCTTTAATCATCACTAATAATTCAGGCATAATGTTCGCCCTCTCCGGTGCTATACTTTACCAAAATAATCTAGAATACTACTTTGTCTTGGGGCGGTAAAAACAACTTTTTCGATGAAATCTTCAATCGCACCTAATGACNACCAGTCAACTCAACCATATTAACAAATACTTCAATCATCCCTAAGGACCCTAGAGCATAAATATTTGCCCCCACCCCCCCACTACACTTTACGACAATACTCNAATTACACTTTACAACAATAATCTACAGTAGAATACTCTTCTGTTTATGAACAACCAACATATTTCTTTCAAGAAACAGGCATACATTTTTGCACCACATTTTTTCTTGATAACCAGCCAATACAACCTTTCTGATGAAATCTTCACTGTTCCTAAGCAAATTGGGCATAAATTTTTGCACTACAAAACTATATTTTATTAAAGTACTCTAGAACACTGTTCTGTCTTGAGGCAGTAAACACTTTTCCAATGAAATCTTCAATAATCCATAATAATTCAAGCATACCTTTTTGCGCCCCTAAAATAATCTAGAAAACTCCTCAGTTCTGGAGCAGTCAACACAGCCATTCCAATGATATCTTTAATCATCACTAGTAACTCGGGCATAATCTTTGCACTTTGCCCCCTCCGGTGCTATACTTTACCAAAATAATCTAGAATACTACTTTGTCTTGGGGCAGTAAAAACAACTTTTTCGATGAAATCTTCAATCGCACCTAATGACTGAAAAAGTGACATAGCCTCAGAGCTGTCTGTGCATTTTGTCTCAATAAATCTTCTGAGCAACGACACCCCAGTTTTTGCCTGTGCCACTGTCGGTGTGAATGTGGTTGTGTCCATCTCAGTTGAATGTCCTAACAAGAATGGTGGCTTCTGGAATTTGCTTCTTGCTGGTCCTTGCGATAACTTTCTCAGAGGTCCAGTTGGAGCTGAAGAAGAACCAACATGGTTCCCAGTAGCTCTGGCACTTGACCCACTGGCTAGGTCCAATGCTTGAGGCATGTGGTTATTGACACACAACCCAGAATCATCACAAGGGGCAGACGAAGCTGTGGCACTTGGTTTTGGTCCTACATTGTTGGAATACGATGACCCATATCCCATACCTGGCCCAGATCCCGGGCTAGACAGCACTGGGTTGTAACAACCATTAGCACCAGATCCACTCCCAGGCACTGGAGTTCCGTAGCCAGCACCAACTCCTGTACTGTTCTCAGGTAGAGTAGATGAGCAGAATGGACCGACAGCATTGGCATGGTAGGCGGAGTTGTATACAGACCCTGCTGAACTACTGGCTATAGACTGACCATACACATTCACATCCGAATTGCTGAGAGACATAGGGGCGCCATAAACACTGGAGATCATGCCAGTACTGGTGACTGGTGGTGCAAAAGCAGAGTTGGGAGTCTGACCAATATTGTGAAGATGAGGGTTTGTGCCCCCACTCTGTAAAGATGATGAGTAGCTAAAGTCCAGGCCACATGAACTTCCACTAGTATTGTTGGCTAACGTCAAACTTGAGCAATTATTGGTTATTATCCTGTTCATTACATCCAATTGGTCCCAGGTAACAACTCGCCGGTCTACATTGATGTACTCTCCTGCCATCAGATCAACCGAAGCCAGAGATCGGAGGCGGTGATAAAGGGACTTGTAGTGCAGACGAGATGCTGTTCCTCCTGGGCTGACCCCTGTGATCATTACATCACCCCTGGGAAGCAGAAAGCCCGTCTCTGCGAAACTATTTCTCACCACTTCGGGGCTCACATTCTCCCAAGCTCTTCTCAAACCATGCAGAGCATCTAGCAACGTCCATGTGAATGACCCTGGCAAAGGTTCATTCACTCTAGGAGATACTGTGTTCTGACCATGCGAAGAGATTTGGTTTTGTGGTGAGAGTTCTAGATGGAAATCCACAGACTGATTGGATTCAGAATTAGTCCGGCCTTCGCCTGATCCACTTGTGTGTCCCTCAAGGTGCATGATCAATTTCTTAAGCATTATCTCTCTGTAGTTACGCTTCAGTGAGTACACGATGCCTTTATCGTTTGACTGAAAGTTCCGAGTAGTGTGGGGTGGAAGAAAAACTAGCTCGATGGCCTGGAGGCCCGATGGATTGCAGTGGGCTGGACTTGTGTCTACTAACATGACCACCTTGTTGTCTTCTCGAACAAACTGCCTGTCCAGTTCTCGCAGCCAATCGCTGAAGAGTTGAGGGGTCATCCAGGCCCTATCATTCACCCTGTAATTCACAGGTAAGTTGGAAATGTTCCTGAGACATTTAGGGTTTCGTTCTTTACCCACACACAGGAGAGGTAGTTTCCTAGAGCCATCAAGATTTACAGCAGCAAGAACTGTGAGCCTTTCGTACGCCAGTTCTCCAGAGGCACAGCTTTCACTTTTCAGAGATTTTCCATCGAATGGCAAACATTTGAAGAACAAGCCGGTCTCCGTGATGCAAAAAATGTGTGAAGGCGAGTGATTACGTAGTAAGTCTGGCAGGACAGCATCTGTCCAGTTTGTGGAGTCTGCCCAAGACATAAATTCTGCCAGGAACATGTCTGTCTCTTCAGGACCTGAGCCCTCGTTGTCACCAGTGATCTTTGTAGGATACTTGTTCATTTTCTTCCGTTTCCTCGCTCCAGTGAGAGCTGGATTTCTGTGTTTCACGATTCCTCGCCTCTCTTTGAATCTGTTTAGCCAGCCTGTAACATGACATAAGAAACTGATGGTAAAGGACTTTTATGGGCATACATATCCAACATGTAAATAAAAAAGTTCAATGTTCATGTTTCATTTTCATTTTAACATAAGGTGAAAATGAGGCCCTTTCTTTCACGCCTCATTTCTAAGCACTTTCCTGTTCTATGCCAGAAAAAAAATCAGCAAACTTGTCATTTTTATGATAAAAAAGTGTGAACTCAATGTCATAAGTTTGCAAGAGGACTGCACAAGAGCCTGTTCTGTGCATACTAAAAAGGACAAATACTGTGGGTTTGGAAACGATATCATGTAATTTTTTTTGGCTCTGCTTCTCTACATTTATAAGCAGTAAGATGAAACTCCCAGGTATTAAAAATTATCTATCTTTGGAGGACCATACAGAGCATTACTACACTCTCTTTATTACTATCTTAACTCTAGTAGCGTGAGGCATCTCACTGGCTGTCTGACCATTGAGATAGATAATGACCGTTGCACATGTTGTTTACTATCTTAACTCTAGTAGCGTGAGGCACCTGACTGGCTGTCTGACCACTGAGATAGATAATGACCGTTGCACATGTTGTTTACTATTTTAACTCTAGTAGCGTGAGGCACCTCACTGGCTGTCTGACCATTGTTACAGATAATGACCGTTGCACATGTTGTCTGCAGGCTGATCAACTGACAATGCGCTAGAAAATTCTACCGCCGCCTCACAGTCGATGCTGGCATGCGAATTTATTCTACCACAACACTCAGTGTAGAGGAGTGAAGGTGAGAACTGGTTCTACTGTAACATCAAACAGGTTAAAGCATGGTGCATAAAGTTACCCACAAACTACATGATGATATTTCATTGTAACATACTCATATCTCACATTATTTGCAAAATTTTACAGAAAAAAAAAATCATTTTGCATCAAGCGAGTTACACTCAATTCTGTTTAATCATCCTCCTCATAATCATAAGTTCTACTTAATCGCATTATTTTATAGGAAATAAATGTTTTTTTTCTACCGGTATATAAAAGTCACTGGCTAATAGCAGCATTATTTCCTGATAATCAGAATAATTAATTTCAAAATCCCTACACTAGTAGCGTGATCCACTGCAGATCCAGCCTCCCGCTGGCTGCGTGATCTATCATATGGATAACAACCATTCCGTGTGTTGTCTGCTGGCTGACCAGTTAGCACCAACCTGCAAAATTCGACCGCTGCATCACATGGTTGGCGCCAACATGCGACTTTATTATATCATTGCACCCCGCTTCATGGAGTGAAGGTGAGAGGTGATTCTACTATAACATTATAAAGGATAATCACCAACAGAGACATCACAGGTGTGACAGGGTTGTCGTTGGGCTTTTCTTATCTTCCCACTCCCTTCTCAATCTCAAAGGCTGGATATTTTACATCGTGTATCACATCTCACTGGGTAAAGCAGNGTCGATGCTGGCATGCGAATTTATTCTACCACAACACTCAGTGTAGAGGAGTGAGGATGAGAACTAGTTCTACTGTAACATCAAACAGTTACATCAATGCAATCAAGAAACAGGCATACAAACTTGCACCACATTTTATCTTGATTACCGGTCAATACAACATTTCAGATGTTGTATTTTGACCCTAAAGAATGGTCCATAAAGTTACCCACAAACTACGTGATGATGTTTCACAGCAACATACTAATATCTCACATGTTTTGCAAAATTTTACAGACAAAAAATGAAAAAAAATACCATCATTACACTCAATTCCATTTAATCATCCTCCTGATAATTACAAATTCTACTTAATTGCAATACTATATTTTACAGGAAACAAATGTTTTTTTCTACCGGTATATAAAAGTCACTGGCTAATAGCAACATTACTCCCAATAATCAGAATAATAAATTTCAAAATCCCTACACTAGTAACAGGATCCACTGCAGATCCAGACTCCCGCTGGCTACGTGATCTATCATATGGATAACCATTCCGTGTGTTGTCTGCTGGCTGACCAGTTAACACCAAACTGCAAAATTTGACCGCTGCATCACATGGTTGGCGCCAACATGCGACTTTATTATATCATTGCACCCCGCTTCATGGAGTGAAGGTGAGAGGTGATTCTACTATAACATTATAAAGGATAATCACCAACAGAGACATCACAGGTGTGACAGGGTTGTCGTTGGGCTTTTCTTATCTTCCCACTCCCTTCTCAATCTCAAAGGCTGGATATTTTACATCGTGTATCACATCTCACTGGGTAAAGCAGATGTGGACTATGAAAAGGATTGTCTCGAGCAAAAACCCTTACAATAATACGGTACAGCATCAAGATGGTGTGGTCATGACATGTTCTGACACTAACTGATTACATTTAAAGTGTTCATCAACCATGTCGCACATCAGATGGAGTGTCCAGCAAATAGGGGGATTGGACTGTTCTGATCAACAGCACCAAGGTGCAGTGTATATCAATACTGTCTGTTACTATCAAGTGACAGTTCTACTCAAAACCATGAGAACCATGGAGCTCCCCCAAACCATATGGTGCGGAATGTTCCACTAACAAACGCACCACTTAATAACAACTCTGTTTAATGGCAACTTTTTTTTGTGATTCTGAGGAGTTATGAATGAGCTGAGTCTACTGTAACAGATTTTTTTAATGTCGCACATGTGCAACTGTGAGATATGAAGTTATGACACATAATTATGAGGAGGTTGTAAAACAGTAGTATTAGCATAATATGATACTCAATGATAGCGCTTTATATTAAATCTCGGTTAACCCAAACAAAGAGAAAATTCCTGTCCAAAAGGTTCTGTTTACTCGTAGTAAAATACTTTCAGTGACCTGACAACAAGTCTCAGGAAACCTTCAATAACAACTGTTGCTCTACTGTGAGGGGGAAAAGTGACAAAATGACTGGATACTAAGCAGCTGCTATTGCAAGTTTCCTTTCCCTTGTTCATCAGTGGTCCAGCGCTATGACATTAATCACCAAAAACTTCAATCAAAGATGATGACGAAGTATGGCAATCTCCGACAACTTGCAGCTCAAAAGCACAACAGAACAACCTCGACACTTGCAACATTCGTGAAAGACTATTGTTTTCCCCATATATTATTATGTAAATGGATAACACAAAACTTGCTTAACCCTTCAGAATTTGGCCAGCCCCTTCAATTTCATATTAACATGAATCTACTGTACAATGAAATACTGGAAAGACTAACATACCAGAACTGGCAGTGAAGTCTTCCAGCTCCATATCCTGAGCTAGTTCTTTTGCCTTTCTCTCCAGCACTGCGTCAGCTATAGGAACCCCAACACTGCGCTCCTGTATAAATGAACAAGTAACAACAAGGTAAAGATAAAACATAGATAAAATCAACTTTATGGACAGGGGGTCAGCTCTCTGTAGCCTGCAAAATATGGGCTGAACCTTGCATTGAAAAATACACTTTTTGTGCCAGTTCTTTTATCATTAGCATGATAAGACTTGAAAGAGGCGTGGCACAGCTATAAAAAACATGGTATTAATTGTTGGGACAGTCAAATGATGCTTAAGGAGATATAGCAAAAAAAAAATTTTTAGCAGAAAGCCTCCCTTCAGAACATTCCAGAGTGTTATATTATGTCTGAAACCCACCAAATTAGGGCTTACTTTAAACATTATTTAATTTCTCTAAACGTTCCATGTAACAGCCATGATGTAGCATAATTTGTTTGTTAAAAATTACATGCTTTTATATAAACCATAGCTCTTAATTGACTCAAATTGGGTACACGTAATACATGAAGACAGTTGAGTGATGAATCGTGCAGTGTAAACAAAGGCAATAATGTCCCTCCCGCATCCCCCAACTTTTAAGAGACGGCACACATACAACCGGTTTTTCACCCCATTATCTGCTCCTCATTCCTTGCACACATATAACAATAGCAACAGTTTTAATAACTGTAATAGTTTACCTTCAGACATGAAAACAGTTTTAGAGCACAGCAAATAGCATTTTGTAATAGCATACATTAATAACAGTGCTTGCATATATCAGTTTATAGTTCTTGTTCATATGGATGTGTGTCTGTAAAACCGAGAATGTCTGTAAACTAAAATTAGCCCTTGTGATGTGGTGATAGTATATATACTACCGTGTGCTCGCTATCGTTCAGAGCGGCAATAGTATATTTACGCATAGCTCAGCCAACCTCTACCTGCGATGATCGTATTTATGCAGCCGTGTACCCTGGCAACGGGTTCCAACCGTCAGGCAGTATGAGTCAATCGGCTATAACATTGGTAAAACTAGGTCACACAGCAAGCGAGCTGCATAGCACGTGGTCAGCTAGCGCTACTAGAGTTAACATGCAGTACTTTCATTACATCACCCATCTTGTTGGCCATCTTATAACGTCACCTTGAAGTTTGCTGCTCCTCTGACTATATGACAGTGTACGAAGTCGACGTTTGTGCTTCCTGGATCGCCACTAACAAGTAAATAAATCTGACACTATTGTTCATTGGATCTTTGTCAGCATTAAAAAAAAAAAAAAAAACTGACGCTGGATTTAAAAAAAAGACTTTTTATTTAAAAGGTCATGTCTTTCCATAATTTCTGTGTTTCTATAATGTGCAAGGATCGTAAGCAATACTAATAACTTCATAGTGAGAAAATTTAAGAGTGTTTGCAAACAGTGTTCTGGGAACTTCTAAGCATCTTAGTTTAGACTTGTTTCTTCAAAATCAATCTTTTTTTAATCTGTCCTTTTGATTTTCGCTTTGTGAATGACTCAATGTTATCTTTCCCTTCTGCACAACAAGAAGTTTCATGATATGTTGAGCATGCGTGGGACAGTGAAAGATTTCTGAATTTAAACCATCGCCTTGGAATTTCTGGAGTGATGTCCTTTGCTGTGCTGAACGAGACCAAGAAAGGAGTAGTAAGCATATAAACTTCAAAATCAATAGCCCCAGAGAGGGAAGGGCCCTTTTTTGTGAATATCGTTTGAAGGGTTAGCAAACTGTGGAATAAAATGGGTCAGCTCTATTTTTTGCCTCCTCAAGAACCAGACTCTGTTCGGCCTGTGTAGGATCATCTACTACCAGAGTTCACTGGCATGTGGAGAAGTCATCCCGTCTCGTCTGCACCCTCCCTACTTTTCCACCAGTCTACACATGGCAATGTCGGCAGAATTACAAGAGGTAATATGATTCAGTGACATTCTCGTGGCATAGTCTAGGTCACTTACTGATGAGGATGTTTTCGTGGAAATTAAATTCTATGGATGTCTTAACCATATCCCTGCAGGGATTATTTAAGCATATCAATATAGAAATCTTGTGTGATATTTCATCCTTGTGGTGCAAGAGCCAGGTCTGATCACTCTTTAATGGATACCACCCACTTTTCCTGCAATTCTCAGCACATTTTCCAACTTTGTGGGAATTTGTGTGGATTCTTGCCTCATAGTCTGAAACCTGTACATTTAAAAATATAAATCATTACTATTTTTTTGTTAGATCTCTACATAAAACTGTCTCTTAAACAAAGAAAGTGCAATGGGTCCAAGCCTGGTTGCAGACCACTGTTACGGATAATGACTAGTGAATGTGTTGTCTGCTGGCCAGTCAGGTAACATAATGGTGCAAAATTTTACCACCGTGCTCAAAGCTCAGCAAGGAGATGCATCCGAGGGGTGCCTGCGCAAGGATTTCATATCTCTTATATAATTCATATAACGATACGGTCTTTGTGCAGGCACCCCTCGAATTATATACTCTATTATCGCATTCAAACAGCAAGTGGACAGTAGAATACATGCTACCACAGCATCACCAGGGTTAAAGAATTGAGCACTGATTTGCTACATGATTACAAGTACAGCTCAGAAAGAGAAGACAGATTTGCTAATCCCTAAATATCAATCCAAAGGCTGCAGATGATGATAAATAAATAGAAAGCCTAGGTTGATTTGTCTTCCTCGATGGCCACTGATAGACTGTAAACACAAAGGCCAGGAAAACTTGCATCAAAATCTTGTGTTTCTTCTAGATCAGATATGACTGGACTGAGGTTAGGGAAGGAAAAGCACACGTTGGGGAGTCCCCTGGTACTAATACTGTACCCCTAAAGGAGTCAACTGCTTAGATGTTTCACCTCCAATCACGATCCAGTTTGTCTCGGCACATCTACGTAGATCCACATGTTCCGTGAAGTTGACTAGATCTAGATCTTAATCTAGCCTAACCCAGACACCAGTCATAGAAGACAAGCAAGACTGAAGCAGCTGATGAGGCATTACAATGCTGTCTAAGCTTGTTTTGTGAGGTTATGTCCAAAAAGACAGGATGCATTGAAAAATTTCTGAATTCTGAAAAATTTCTGAATTTCTGGGTCCTAGGTCCTATGTCCTATGAGAAGTCTGGTCTTTAAAAACAAATAACAGCATCAACGATAGCACTCTACATTCAAAACTCCAGTTTTCTCAGACTTGAAGCAACTTTTTACCAATTCTAATCTCACCGCATATCAGCTATCCTGAAACAATCTATCATAAATTGCTATATGGCTGCCCTATCAAAACTGCTGATAAAACTTTGGATCTTGGTATCTCTATATGTTGTGAGTCATCTTCGGTTCTCGGAGGGATCTTGCATGACATGCTTGGAGCCTTCAATATTCTCAGATTTTTCAAGAATTCATGGAAGACTGAAATCCTTGCTTAGGTAGTTTGGTCAAAAATTCAAACTCCTGCTATTGCAATGAAAATTCCAATAGGTTAACATGAAAGACCTTGACGAGACGATTACAATGATATCTTTCTTTCTCTTGTTATTGTATCTTTACTCGTTATGAAGATACAGCATTTTATACATAATTTTATGCTTGAAAAAAGACAAATTTTTGTGTTCATAAAAGCCTGCTGATACTATAATCAAAAAGGGCTATAAATTTTTTGTAAGAGACAATTTTATATGCTCGTTTCTCAGATCTGTAAGGTCATGATGACCCATTAATAACAATCCAACAGCCACAGTGTGCGACAAACCCTGATTTATGATTACATAATACCACGCTATTATGTAATAACTTCTGTATGAGTCTATAAGAGACAGAAAAAGGTCGGCAACTTCCTTGCTAATTGACATGTAGTCAAATATGATACATATTATTTAGTTCATCTTTTTTTAACACTATGCATTATCATAATTAAATAACCTCACTGCTCTACATATATTAACATAATATTGGTCTATTATGTAATATTGTAAAAGCAGGCACACGCAAATGGTCGTATCTTTCTTTCTAATTGAACTACAGTCAAATAGTATGTATCATTTTGTTATTCAACAGCTAATTATCACACATTCAAATGTCAAATTTAAAGTACACTCAATGTATTTCGAGCCAAGCTCAAGATGTAAAAAAAAATGAACACTCACTTGATTTACTGCATAAAGAATTCTATATCTCCTAGAAGCGCACCACAGATAAAATCAGTTCGCTTCATGCTATAATCCACAGCGTCTGCCTCAACTGAGTTTATTTTCCAGTATTCAATGTCTAGGTGAGGTACACCTTTGATGACCACAGAGTCTTGAATTCTGCCATGGTAAATGGCGTCGTGGCCAGCCTCTTTCCAAGTGTGGGTTTAGCAGGCACCTGATTACAGCAGCTGGCTGAATAATATGATGTCTAAGAACTTCCACAGCAGTATGATGCACATATGGCTCAAGGATGGAGGTGTCCTGCTTTTCGATGGCCACTTTCACTTTGGCTGCCAGAGACTTTCTGCAAAAGTTATCTATTGCCTTGGCCACCTCCTCATGCTGATTTCCTATGTCTGCCAAGATCTGCCACTGGGCTGCAAACGCTGGCCAGTGGGCAGAGTATCCCTTTGAAACAGCGAAAGCGATCAGTCTGTGCTGTTCAGCATCCCCCTTACTCTCGAGCCATTCCAGTGTCCTGTTTATCCTGCACCGGATTTTTCCTGACAGGAAACCCATTGTTGCATTGAGTGCACGTCTCCACAAGGAATCTCTCTCTAGGCCCAGGGCCTTTTCAGAGTGCAGGTACAGATGATGATGCTGCATGGATGGGTTTGACAGGGTGCCATGCAAATATTGATCAAGCTGGCGCTCAAAAACAGACCGAAATGTGTCCAGAAGAATGGTGAGGAGGGATTTTATGAGACCTTCTTTGATCGGTGCAATAAAGAAAATGAAGATCTTGGTGTCACTGTCAGACAGAGGATTTCCGAACACATTTTCATGTGACTGACACAGGAGGTCTGGATGAGTTGGCCAGTTTTATTCACTCACAGGACGCTTGAATACGTGGTATCTGAAAAATGAAAAACATTCAGTTAGTGCTCCCCAAACATCTTAAAATTTTTAATCAAATCTTTTCATAATATTTGCATTTTTGTCTTGATGGCTATCTGCAAATGACGATCCCATGTCTTTCTGTTATCTCCAATCATTTGTTTCAATTAAGGGATTAATCTAGGGAAACAAAAACAGAAAAAAAAAAAAAATCTTTTCAGCAAATTTTGGTATTGAAATACTGTACAAAAGTGAAAGTCGCATTTGATAAGCCTAAACATCATTAATATTTCAATTAGATTTTCAGATAACCCCTCCCCCGAAAAAAAAAAGAAAGAAAACTTACCATTTTCAAATGTGCGTTGTCTGCATAGAACTCGGCCATCCAAGGTCCAGTAACGGTCTTGCCCAGGTTACCAAGGGCCCTGAGCTCTGCGATGATGGCCTCACTCTGCAGATCTGTCAAGATAGCCTTGCTGATTGTTAAGGCAAAACATTTTGTGCGTAGAAACTCAGTGAGTCTTTTCAATGTTCGTGAAAATGACAGCAGCAAGGTGAGTGCCTATGCACATCACAAAAATTCCAACAGGGATACTAATCTCCTGAATGAAATTTTTAAATTATTCTGTATCACCAGTCCTTGCTTTATATCTCAACTTTGAGTTGGTCAGTATGCAATTCACAGCACTGGCTGACTTGTCAAATCATTTCCTGGAAATATGCTGCTTTTCAAAGCACTCCAGGGAAGATCTTGCTGAAGTTGCTAGCGAGTCCTGCGGATGTAAATTGCAATTAAGTTTGAGCAGCTTGCACTCTATGGCTGCCTGAAGTTCCACAACTGTTTTATGGTTCACGGCTGCGCAATCTGTGAGCGCTGATAACTGCTGGTGCATCGTGGACAAAATTTCTGCATCTGTTGTGGTGCCCAGGAACTGTGAATATGCTGATGCAGCTTCTGAAATGAGGCAGTGATGTGAGAGATATAATCTGATGACTTGCCCCCAGCTAGCTGCCTGACATCCACGATTATTAATTCCGTTACATTAGCAGTAACATGGATTTCGTTGATGTGGGCTCCATCTACAGACATTGCATCCTACCAGAGGCAAAGGCGATCTGACTTTAACATAAACTCACAGCTGGGATGAGCTGATAACTTCCAATTCATATGCCATTTGGGTGCATGTTGTTGACTTGGGTGCATCTGCAAGTCTCTTGCCGGTGAGGATTGAAATCACGTAAAAAAGTAACTCTCCACATGTTTCACACTAACCTCGCAGGTCAGCGACTTATAGATGCATTTCATCAGTGGGGCAGAGAACTGCTTGGATCTCCCCTTCACTTCAATTATCTCTTCCTCATTATCTTTCGCATCTTGAAGTTGACACTTGAGGTCCTTAATGTATTTCTGCAATTTGCTGATTTTCTTATCCTGCATCTTCATCTCTCTCTTGAAGGCAGAAATTTCACTGCTGCCGTCGCTTAATTCCAATTTCAGCTTTTCAGAATCTTTTTTGTTTTGGCTCCTTTTTGAATCATTATGGCTGCTCATTCTGCAATCATCGCTCTATGTTTTGCTCTTTTCAGATCCTCGTTGAAATCTTTGATCTTGCTTTTGTGTCTTTGTGTCCTCTGGTTCAAGGTGCAAATACAAAATGCCCTTTTGACATTGGCTATATTTCTGCGCAGCACTTTAACTTTTGTGTCCAGTTCAACAAAAGATTTCCGTTGACTTGCACATGAATTTCTTGGGTGATGGCTTCAAATTCACTGGTAACAGCTCTGGTTATGTACTATGAGACTCTGCAGGAACTGGGAAAGGATCTGCCGGTGGCAATTCTAATGCTGGGCTATTAACATCTGGTGCAGAATGAAATGGTCTGTCAAGCAGCAACAACATATCTTGCCAATTTTTGGGGTGATCAGTTTGCTCCTTTATGTTACTGAAGCAGTAGTACACATACTTTGCTTTAGAGGAGATGACATTTTTTTCAAGTCTGTGGTCGATGAGGGCTGATATGGCAGCAACAGTAGTAAATGGGATCTTGGTTTTACTGCTCGTGCAGGACTCTTCAGTATGGAAAATACCTGCTCCATTAGTCACCAAATATTTGGAAGTTGCAGACAAATGTCCTCTCAAGTTAACTGTAAGCTCCTGTTTCTCCATAATGTGTGAGTTGAAAGCTGAAATTGTGGTACCTGTAAGAAATATGTTTAAAGCAAATTTGTGAATGCCATGACAGATTATCATTTCAAAAACAAAAAAGTGGTGATGAGAGACAAAGGAGAGAGGGGAGGGGTGGGGGAACAAGACGGTAAAAAATTGGGTGGGGGCCTGCAGGATGGAGATACATTAATATATATAACAAGGAATAGTCACCAAAGAGGTTTGGGGGGGGATGGATATTACATACAAAATAAAGAAGGACAATTACCATGTGGCTTGGAGGGAGATGGCAAGTCTATTTAAATTTTAAAAAATACATTACAAAAAATTCCAGAGGTTCTTAAAATATAAAATCTGATCACAAGTAATCTAATTTGCCTCTCACGGCGCAAAACTTATTCTTATATCTGTTGATCGTCTTTAACTTTACTAACTACTGGGCTGCACCAACATGTAATCATGATCGAAGTATTGACACACTCAATTTACCAGCAGGCTGAGGCTGTCAACTAATGAATTTCGAGATTTCAAATCATAATAAATCTAACACCAACCAAACATTAAAAAATAACAAAATATTAAAGAAGAGCCTTTTAAGCAATTGGCTGGCTGCACTTCAGAGGCATCGATAAAATGCAACGATAAACCATAGTCACCCACTGCCATTTTGATTCTAGCAATGCGGCAAGGTGATGGTCATCGCAGGTGTCATGCCATTTTGGGATCTGGAAAAAAGTTATTTGGAGAGGAAGGATTCGTCCTATTTTTTTAATATTTCATATTATATAGATAAGAGGCTATAAATTAATGCCTAGTTGTTGTTTTTTTCTATGCAACCAACCAAAAAATGTTTATATAAAATGTCAAACTTACCTTATTTTCAACTTGAAATCACTTCCAAACTATTGAGTCGAGGAAAATGAAACTGCCGCCATCTTGCGCGCCATCCTTTCTAGTTTAAATACATACATGTCCATATATACAAAACTCAAAGCAAAGAGCCAAAAAACAAAATTTAAAATACTCCACCAAAATTCAGAATTTTTGTATCACAAAATCGTAACGGTGGCCCGGCACCAATTTCGGCCAGCGGAACATGGCTGAACCGAACTACCTACTTTGCTCTTTTCATGATCTATGCAGCTAGCAGTTTAAGTTTTAACAGTTCGTGTCCAACCAGGAGAGGTGCCTACCAATCTAGTTTGGTCCATATCAAAGCGTTCAGCTGCAACAAGCACATCAAGCCCACAATAGAAACTGCAACCATGATTCAAATGTGTTTGAACACAAAGTAGTGATGTCATAGATCTAGTCAAGACATAGCCGATAGATCTATGAACTAGTCTAGGACTAGGACACACAGTGTTTGAACCTGAACCACCAGATTCATGACAACTGACATGAACCTCTGATCTTGATTAATGGATTTGACAAGCATGAATTTTGTCTTCACCATGCCTACACTACCTTGTCCTTGTCTATATCCACTGCATACGCTGAGTTAGAGGTTGCAGAGCTCTGCTGAGACTGAGAGCAACGATGGAAACGATTACTGTTGTCGTTGATGTCTATCTAGAGTGTCTAGACTAGTCGACTCTGGAGTCTAGAGTCTCTAACTCTAGTCTCTAGTCTAGTTTTAAGCTAGATCTATTCTTCTGGACACATTGATGAAAGAAACTGCTGAGATGCATGTAGGAATCTGTTTGGACTTAATCACATAGCAAACATGTTCTCACCTGCTCGAACCATGTGAAGAGTTCGTCTTCAAGTTCGCTGAATTTACCCGTCCGAAGTCTCTTCCTCGACGGCTGGAACTTCGAGGTGGTAAAGGCCGACTCGATCTTCTCTCGGTTGACGATAATTGTGGACAGAGTTGACTTTGAAATCCCAAATTTTCTGGCAAGAATGCTCTTCTTGTCGCCTCCTTCGTCAATAGCTTTTAAAACTTTCATTTTGTCTTCCAGTGAGAGGCAGTGCCTCTTTCTACCCACCATTGGCAGTGCCATCGGTTCTCGCTTCAAGGCAGCCATCTTGACTGCTAACAGGAAATACAGCAAAGTCTAAAGCCACGTATGCCGTCCGCAATTCGAGAAGAACTAGGCTACCGAGCTGTAT
>JAWQUT010000510.1:286604-313466 GCA_033807755.1 Ellobium chinense
CACACGCACACACACACACACACACACGCACGCACGCACGCACGCACACACACGCACACACACTTACACACACACACTTACACACACACACACACATGCACACACACACACACACACACACAAACACACACATATGCACACACACCCACACACACATAAAAGTTCTTATTTGGAAAGGTTCGTATAATCGTCAGTTGTTCTTTTTTATTTGAGAAACAATGCTTGTTTATGGTTCCCTTGATTCAGTAAATGAATAATTGTGACAATAAAGACATCTAGGGAGTAACAATCTATTTCGATTCTTTGATAAAATGCAGTGATTTCAGAGTATTATTGCTGCTTTTCATTACATTTACATCCGCCATTATTACTGTTAATTGCACATGTTGTTGTTCACTGTGTAATATTTTGCAACCATATTTGGATGCTTATAAGTCGTGTTGACAGGAGATTTCTCGAATCTTGAATTTTGATTAGAACTGAAGGGTCGAAGTCTGCTGACAGTATGTTTCATTTTATGAGAAATTCATTGTATAGTATTGTTAAGCCTGGCTATCACATTCGGAGAATGGGTGCTATGACCAGTAAAGGCAACAACAACAACACAAGAAAAAACAATGTAAGAAAATCCCCAATTTGCGCTAAAATCTGGTAAGAATCCAGCAGGATGGAAAAAAAAAAGACACCAGGGTGTTTTATAAAAGAAAACATTGTATAACAAAAACATCACTGACAGGCACGTTAAACTTGGTGAATTTGAGTTCCATCTAAACTTAGATACAGCTAACACTAGGAAGCGAAATATAACAGTTCGAGGACATGCTTCTTCAACTGGCATCCCCTGTCTTTGTGCATAGAAATAAGCAGTGGGTTGGGCAGAACTGAGATCATATAAACGCAGTTCGTGAACTTAAGTTCAGGTAATGTGAACTTGATCTGATCGTAATAGTTATTTTGGATGAACTAATCTGGATTTGAACTGTAGCATTTTTGGTGCTTGACCTGAACATTTATTTTCTACCTAATTTCCAGTTCAGTTCCTAATTTCCTCAACGTTGAAACAATCACAACCGAATGATAAGTTCAGAAATAAAGGGAAACTAACCTGATTCAATTCCCAACTGAAGTCATCTTGATCTTTAAAGTTTTTTTCCTTTAATGAACCGAACTTGATATGAACTGACTCTTTCTGGTGAACTGGCCCGACCTTGATAGGACATGGGGAGGCAACGCTTGAAACTGTCGACGACTTGACTGCATAACACGTATCCGGCTTTATGGCAAAGACATGTGTTAGATATTGTCTTTCAGGTCCCCGGTTCTTTATGGAGCCTCTTGGTAAACATTTCAGAACTTACGCGTTAAAAGTGGGAAGTCTCACCACCGAAAGAATGACATTAATTCTGCATGTCGAATGCTACTAAACGATGGTAAGAAATCCCATCATCAAAGCGCAAGCTCTCAAATGACACAGTGCTGATTGCTTATTGCTACATGATATGCTAATCAGTGCGTTTCGGTAGTTTATGTCTCCTGCCGATGACGATGTTTTGTGATATCCGAAAAATAGCCCTACGTGCTTCTGTATAGATTATATTCTCTGATTCAACACTAAGAAGCAGTGCACTATAGTTAGTAATATCATTTTGTTGAGATGATGTATTGAATTCAAAATGGCACTGAATTGCAATAAATATTATTGCATAGTACAAATATCGTCTTCGTGAATGTTGTAACTGTTTTTGTCGCTATCTGTGTAGTTACAGACATTTGTTAACCCCCACGTCCATGGTGGTTGGGAAGCTGAAAACTTACTCTCCAGACAAATGTAACTGACTCAGAACGCCAGTCATAAAAAAACCCCAGAATCTGACCCATTAGTTTTCAAGAACACAATGCAGAGAAAAGCTTGATACTTACCCTAAAGATCAACATAAAGTACAGTATTTGATTTGGAAACAAGTGATATACACTCAAAGAATGTTTAATTAGCTTCATATAGATTAACTCTATGTAATTATATAAATTATAAATAAGAGAGAGCGAGAGAGAGAGCGAGAGAGAGAGAGAGAGAGAGAGAGAGAGAGAGAGAGAGAGAGAGAGAGAGAGGGAAAGAGGCACAGACAGACAGACAAGGAAAGATAGAGAGAGAGTGAGAGAGAGAGAAAAAAGAGACACAGACAGACATACATCCAGACAGATAGACAAGGAAAGAGAGAGAGAGAGAGGGAGAGAGAAAGAGAGAGAGAGAGAGAGAGAGAGAGAGAGACACATACATACAGAGATTATACTTCTTTTGTTATGTATGTTAGCTCATCATTCCCTGTGTACTAGTCATATGGGGCCTGGGCTTGTTGAAATAAAACCATGTTTAAACCCTCTCTCCTACACCCAGAGGAAAATATTATTATTAAAAAAAAAACTTTGAAAACTTTTTAAACAAACTCAGTTACTAAAAAACTAACCTTCACCTCTGAGTTCAGAACTTAGCGAAGAGTCGTTGATTCTATTAATTGTACCTATGATTATCAAAGCAAATAGCAAATACTTCTGAACTTTTCTTCTAATTAAGCCAGGCACAAAAAGACAATCAAGTGCTTGTTAAGGTCGTCTTCTGACTTTCAAACAAATGTCAGTAAAATGTCAGTAATATCTGAATTGCAATGTAAGTAAAGCTGCCAGTGTCATTATATCACGGTATAGAACTTCTTGACTTTAAAGCAGATCATCTTCCAGGTCAAATAATCTAGTTAGCATTCTCAACATAATAAAAAACCATTGTTGTGTTTTTGATGACATTTGTTTTCAGTGTTTGAACTTCTGTTTGTTTAAACTGATGGAAATTCAGCATAATTTTACAAATCTTAATCTTAATTAAGAATGTCCAGGTAATATTATTTCCCTCGTGCAGATATCATGTGTATGTGTGCGTGTGTGCGTGCGTGTATTGTTGTTAGCATTCTCAGCATAACAATAACCATTGTTTTGCTTTTGACGACATTTGTTTTCAGTGTTTAAACTTCTGTTTGTTACTGTAGCTGGTGCAAATTTAGCATAAAGTTACAAATCTTAATCTTAATTAAGGATGTCTAGGTAATATTATTTCCCTCGTGCAGATATTATGCGTGTGTGTGCGTGTATTATGAGCGTGCGTGGTGTGTGGGGCAGTGCAGGGAAGGGGGAGGAAGAAAATTAGGGTTGAGGATATGGGATGGTTTGGATGGGGGAGGAGGGGGGTGTGGGGATGGGTTGGAATATCCGGATATTATTCACCTATATCAAAAGCATTATGTGTGTTTGTATGTTGTACATTGTATTCTAAAATCAAAATTTTAGTGAATACATTCCTTTTTCTTCTTCCTCCTTTTCTTCTTCTGTCAGTCATTTTCTTCCCTAAAATTGATTTCTGGTGTAAATGTTGAGTATAAGGCTTATGAGGAAGATTAATATTTGTTTATGTTGGAAATCTTAAATATATCTTTGTTTGATATTTGTCATGTCATTGGTATTTATCATATTATTATTTGTCTCTCATTATAGCGTATTGACATGAGAACGTGGGACAGCTCTGTGCAAAGAGCAATGTGTAATTTATTGTCAATATAATTTTCCCATTAAGTCGATCCATATGGCAGAAAATGAAAAATAAACATAATTAATCAGCGAAGTTGTAATGAACTGGAAAAAAATATCGCTGTCCTCGACATTTCTTTTTCATTTGATAACATTGTTACCTTTTCAGACGTAATAAGTAGTATACTGGCACGCATTGACTTGCTTCACTTCCCACAACGGCCCTTATGTTTGGTGCACCATCACTTACCTAGCTGTGTAGCTCAGGATCCAGTCCAGCCTTAAATTCCAGTTTGAAGAGACTTTAAGTCATTGCATGCACTGACCTGCTTTACTTGTCAAGGCGGCTGTTAACTTTGATACATCTTTATTTGACTGCCTGTGGCGCTCCGGCTCCAGTCCAGCCTTTAATTCCAGTTTGGAAAGACACAACATTGCACGCACTGACTTGCTTCATTTCTCAAAACGACTGTTAAATTTTTGTGCACCTTAACGTGACCAACTGTGGCATTCGGAAGCCAGTTCAGTTTTTATTTTAAGTTTGAAAAGACAGGCTCAGTTAGATTCTGTCCAATGAGGATAGACGTAGGTGGCTCTATTCATTTCAGGAATAGTTAAATCTGTCGTTGTTTTTGAAGTCTTTCCGTTCTCCCCTTTTTACTTCAGCCATGACCATTGACAACGTACAAAAGTTCTATTATTATATCTAATTGTGTGAAGTCGCGTGAGCAAGCATTAGTCTGGACACGAAACTTAAGACGGCATTGTTAATATTGTTACTTAACACACGTTTAACACGCGACTACTACTCTAAGTTACTTAAATAACTTTGGTGTAATCCGTGTTTTCATAAAATTATTGGCTCTGAACGTGCGGGAAAGCAATGCATAAATGCAAGAAATCGAATCCCCGCTTGTCTGTGGTGGCAAAAACTTGGGCAATACTTTTTGTGATTTTGTGCACTAGACTCGCAACACTGCGTTCAGAAAGACCAAGAGACAGCTCACACTGCAATGAGAAAAATAATGACGATTGTCAAAGACTTCTGTATAGAAAAGCAACGGAATACAACGTCACTGAACATTTCCAGAATGTTGCGAATGACCACTATAACGTTTTCTTTCATAATGATACAGTAGGAGTTAATATGACGAATGATTCAGTGACCAACCAATGGGAGAGTAGTTTACATGACCACGTGAGACCCAGCTTGATACAAAAAGCTAACAATGAAGGCTACACAGATGGCAAGGCAAGGGAAACTGATGGCGACTTTGTTGCAGGAGCTAAATTTATCGACACTAAATGTATGCTTGTAAAAAATCTCCCTTGCCAAGCTCAAAATAGGCTTTTGGTTGATGGTTTACTTCTACGTGTTCAAATGAAAAATGGATCGAAGACGTCTGTGCTCAAACATCGTTATCCAAGATCAGCATTCGATCATTCCACTACTTTTGAGACACCAAACTCTTTCGCGGAAGTAGAAAAACTGTTCATCTCCATTGATACATGCGATCAGTTTGACATCAGCAAAGTTTTGGTACA
This sequence comes from Ellobium chinense, assembly GCA_033807755.1. NCBI lineage: Eukaryota > Metazoa > Mollusca > Gastropoda > Ellobiida > Ellobiidae > Ellobium > Ellobium chinense. Next base: position 291,723 of record JAWQUT010000510.1, read on the forward strand.
CTCCACTAGCAATTCCAGCATCTCTCCAGTGCCACTAAGCCTTAATTCAGTTTTGTTGCACAGTTTGCAGCCAGCTGGTCTAAATATATCATCAACTACCCCCTCAAGTTTCCTGTTGGACCCAAATTCACCGAAAATGACAAAACGGCAGTCTGTCCCCTCACCTACATCAACTACCCCCTCAAATTTCCTGCTGGACCCAAGCTCACCGAATATGTCAAAAGGACATTCCGTCCCTTCAGATACATCTAAAGATATGCAGGTATACCACAATTTATCAATAAGCCATAGTTCAGTGACAATGCGAAAACTGCAGTCGACTGGCCTAAACGCATCATCTGAAAGTACTGACGCAGAACACATAACGACCGACTCTAAAGACACTCTTGTAAGTGAAGACGTGGCGGATGTCGTTGTCTTTTACTCACAGTGCGCCTTCATGCCATCTTTAGCCCTCGTCGGACTAGTTGGGAACATCCTCAGCTGTGTGATTCTTGCGAGAAGTGGGCTTCACTCCCCCTCTAATATCATCCTTCTTGGTCTGGCAGTGGCGGATATGGCTTGCGTCTTCATGGGCTTGAACATCCCTTACATCATGTACATCCACACCAAAGGAACACGCCTTGTCTATACGTGGGCATACTCAAAGCCACTGGCCTATTTCTCCTTTGTTGTCTTCAAGATAATTTTAGGCGTATCTCTGTTTGGGTTATACAGTTCCCCCTCCATTGCTGTGATCATTACAGTGGAGCGAGTCCTAGCTGTGTTTCTTCCTCTGAAGTTCCGCTCTATAGTTACGCCACCGAGGGCATGGCTTGCTGTTTGCTTCGTCTTTGTTCTCTGGTTGCCGTGGTGTGTCTCTGTCACCTTCTGGTACGACTTTATCTATCAGTCCGACTCGCGTTACAACGTAAGCGGTGGAATTATCACACTATCAAGTTTCTATCGAGAAAACGTGGAAATAGTCCGAGGTATACTTAACGATTACGCTCTCAATTACTTATCCGGAACCGTGCCGATAGCTATAGTTGGACTAGGCTGTATCGCTATCGGGATTCAGGTTGGAGTATCGCGGCGTAATCGGCAGAAAATGGCCTCGGCGTCTTCAGAGAATCGATTATCTTCGTCTCGAACGACCAGAACTCTCCTCATTGTGTGCATAGTCTTCGTCGTCTGCCATAGCGGAAGTTTTGTTTTTAGCCTCTTGCTTGACAGCGACGAAGCTGTTCAATACGAGAATTTGTATCGAATTCTTGGGGAGGTGGAAAGATTTTTGTCCCTGCTCAACAGCTCGTCAAATTTTTTCATCTACATTTTATTCAACAGTAAGTTCCGAAAAATATTCAAGGAGATTTTTACTAGTTCGGGCAGACTAAAAAATGCAAAGGTTTGATTAGTGCATCGGTGCTGAATGCACCGTTCGTAGTGTTCAACATGCAAAGGTAATGTACTTCATACGATGGTAAGAGATTCCGTCGCTTCTGTTTGCATGGAATGAACCCTGCCATTTCAAACAACTATATTTGGTGCCATAATAATGCAGGGCCAAAACTGTTTTCACTGCATGAAAGTACCCAGATTAAGCTGTTATGCCATTTAGATAACTTGATTTAGCAAAAAAAAGCAGCTTTGACCTCATTTTGAAGGGTTGCAAGACTTATACAGACGGAAAGGACAAAAAAAAAACACCACTGCAGACATACAGATATTGTACAGACAAAAGATAGGGTGGTAGAGGAATAGAGGTATACAGAAAAGAAAAGTGCCTCGTTTACAGAAATGGGCAGACAGAGAGAGAGCTACATAAAAACAAAAAAAAGCGCAGCCATGCAGCTTCACCAGCAAACCGTTCTGAATTAGTCAACTCCAACAAAGCTCACTTCCGGTTAAGCAAAATCTAACTGTAAATTCCAATGTATATGGTTATAAAATCTCGCTTCCGAAAGCATAAGCTGCATCAGTCCATAAAAGCCAAAGTGAAAGACCATTTCAGCCAGTCAAAATATTCCTCTGATAATGAGCAAATAGAAAACATAAGTAATAATTGTTGGGCTTGTGATTGCGATGCTCAGATGATAGTGCATGCATGATAACTAAGACAGGCTAATAAACACAAACAGTGTAATAGACACAGACATTTTTGTTCTGTTTAAACACAGAGATTCTGGTCTTTATTGCACAAATTGAATGACATGAACTATGTATAAACAATCATCATACATAGAGTAGAACTCTGTTAACACGAAATTGCAGGGACCGGCCAAAATCGTTCCGGGTAAAACGAGTTTTGTGTTATGTCCGTTAACTGTACACTTTAATGGGAAAATAATAACCAAAAACTTCTTACCTAGTTATAGCGTTACGTGTTGTCGGGTTATCGGCATACCTGTGATTGACGCAATATTTACCACATGCCAACTTATTCTTGTCCGTCGGGTCAACCCGAGATTTCGGGTAAAGCGCTGTCGTGTTAAGTGAGTTCTACTATATCATATCATTATGTCTCCCAGCCAATCGGAATGAGGCTTATGTTGCTAGACTAGGAATCGAGATATCGGGCCCATGGGACAATCCGCGCTTCTTGATATCAAAGTAGTCTGAGGTAAGGAAATCGAATTTCTGTACACAAACCCGTCTATGTGTTAGGGGCGAAAGGTAACATATACATAATTATTTGCAACAAATCTGTGTTTCTGTGAGCTGGATTACACTAGGTGACCGATAGTTTAAATCAAGTTTTTGATGGATATTATATTCGTTATTGCAAGGGAATTGCCCTCTACTGTTTCAAACGATTTAAGCCTGTTTTTGACAGGCTGCAAGACATATGAACATATAAATATTATGGATGAGGAATAACCAATATGTCTCAGTTGGCATAATAATGTTATGCAGTGTCTTACTCTACACATGAATGTCTGATCATTTACAAACAATGCAATAAACAGATTGTTTTACAATACAGAATGATGCTCACAGGTTATGAACAAGAGAATTTGATTATTAATTAGAGTGGCGAATTGGCATCTTCGCAAAAAAAAAATAAAAGTCACTTTTATTCCACATTCCGCTAAGTCATTTTTTGATGATCTGCATCGTTTACAGTACTATGCTTTTTTATTTATCTTCTTTTTCACACTAAAACAAATGAAAAGTTTTGACTTGTTATGATATGACAATATTACAAGCCAAACCACATCTTCCTCATTATTTTGCTTTGAGCAATAGGTTGAGAGCGCTAAATTTCTGCAAACATTATCTAGGTTAATGTGGAATGAGCGCGACATAACGGTGCTTAGCCCCCCCCCCTCCCCCCCCAACCNCTCCCCAACCACAAATCCAGAGAAGAATTTATGATGCGCATTCTTACATGGACACACCTAAGGTTGGAACAGTTTTAAACGACATGAAATTGCCATACTAAAACTATACAATTTCCAAAAACAGTCCATAACATAAAGCATGAGAGAATTGAAATGACCTATTGAATGTAGAGTATATTTTGTTACATATTTACTGCTCAACCATGTTCGAAGCGAGGACTTCAATGCATGCTGTTAAGGATGATTCACACGATTTAAGTTTTCGTTTGTATTGGATTTTTTTTTTTTAAAAGCCATTTCAAATTTTCTTTTCCTCTTCGATTTCTTTTCGTACTCCGACTCCTGACAAGGACAAAGACATTTTTAAATTTCATTTGTGTTTGGAATGGGTAGCGCGGTCACGTGACAAAAACAAAGACAATGGCGGCGAAAATAACAGAGATATTCACCGCTTCATACGAGCAACATTGCCATCTTTAGGACGTTAAGGCTGAAGATGTACTGCCACAGAGTTGCAGGACAAACGATGTTAAGGGATCTAACTGTAAATACCAATGTATATGTTATAAACAGTCCATAAAAGCCAATGTAAAAGACCATTTCAGCCAGTCAAAATATTCCTCTGATAATGATCTCCGCCCATGGTAATTTTTTTTTTTTATTTCAGTGTGTAGTTCATGCCAAAGATATCTATGCAACAATATCATCTTGCATCCATTAGGATAGTTTATCACCATAATTAATGCATCATTTTACACTTTAGCTTACAGTCTGCCTGCATAACTGGCGTTTTTTAAAATAGTTTTTGGAATCGATTGAGCTCTTTGATTGTTTCCGTGAAGCATTCCAATTACTAGGCAGTCGAGATACAAACGAAAAGTCGAATCGTGTGAACTACCCTTTAGTTCTCGGCTGGTGCGCATGATAGAGGCAGTATGTACATGTCTTCAGTATTCAGTGAATTAACAATGTGATATCTGCTATTCTGGATAGGGTTTAGCTACATTTATGCTAGGACAGCAGATAAATATATAAATGAAGACATTTGTATATATTGCAGGGTGAGTTGAATTAAAGCAAAATGATGAAAGAGGAATCATGAAAAGTTAAGACTCAAGAGCATACATATGACAAAAAAGGAAACGTACCACAAACATACTGCAATGTTACAAATGACAATGATATAATGTGATCAAGTTTACACAGGTGTCTCTATCAGAGTTTTTAAGATATTAAGTCATATCATAAATGAAAGTAAAGAATTTGTTAACAAATACAAGGAACATAATCTAATTGTTGCTACAATGCTCAGTAATACTAGTTTGATTGTATACTCATTATAGTGTTTTTATTGGATGTAGAAGAGATTAACACAGAATCTGAATACTTTTTTTTTTCCGAGAAAGTCCTACAAATGATAGTAACACATTACTACAGTAGCTAAAAGAGTTTCTCAATGCTGTTGTGCAACGACAAAGCACCGTAAAATGCTCATAGTAAACTAAGGTTATAAGGCGTTTTGTGGTTGACCGGCAGTTTGATGCGGCACATGGTTTGCTAAGATATTAGACAAGTTTCGCCGGACGTTAACAGTATCGTTGCCACTCGGCCTGGTTAACTTCAGCCCCTCACGCTGGTCAACTTTGGTCTCTGGTCAGTTTGGACACTTTGGCTCAATGCTTTCATTAAGAAATCCATTACTTTTCTACTGTAGATTAGAAGTGGGGAGTGAGCAGACGCAAACAGATGCTCACACAAAGTAGGATAAAGAGGACAGTGCACAAGAAGACAAATTCGGAGAGAAAATGGAAGAAGCAAAGAAAGTAATATGGTGGGAATCGAACCTGCGACCTCCACGTCGGCACCCATCGCATTGCCATCAGTTTGGAATCAGGTAGACGTCTATACACGGCCACGCCGCCGCTCCAAAAAATGTGGCTTAGTGGCCGGAGTCTTTTACGAAGCCGAACAGAAGACTAGTCTAGCAGTCATAGCGCTAGGCACGAGACTCACACACATCACAAGCTTCTCCGCTTCGCCCTTCAACCAACGACCGATAAGTCAAATATGTGTGAACTCTGATGGCCAAGTAACACGTGTATTTTGAAGTAATGCTTTTCTAACATCACCTTCCACAATAGATACAAACCCACTGTTAAGCACCTCGGTGCACAACTTTGCATATCAAATGTACTAAATCAAAAGAAAACAGTGGGCACTTTAGTAGTACTTTAGAGCATCAAATGAAAGAGCAGTGGATTCAAGTTACGCTGTTGCCTCTGAGAGACCCGCTGGCGCTAGTACAATGAAATGCTGCCACGTAGAGGCTGCTGTTATTCCCTAGCAGATGACCAGGCAACAGTCATTTTGTCCAGGAATACACATTCTTATAGTTCATTGATAAGAACTCGCCCCCCCCCTCCCTTCTGTAAATGTTCCTGTGATAGTCTTGCCCCAGCACTGATTTGTCAACCAAATGTCTCACAAATGAATTCATTACACAATAATATAATTTAGCATCACTAAGAACTGTCAATGAGAAACATGTGCATCCCATTTTTGTTGCATCTACTTGTATGTGTTAGAAAGAGAAAGAGAGAGAGAGAGAGAGACAGAGACAGTGAACGAGGACATGGGGGAGACGAAGGAGGAGGGAGAAATGGAAAACATCAATACAGGAATAATAGACTAAATTATTACATGAATGTTCACACTGCTGTTTTAAAATGATGATCCAAAAAAAAATAAATTCTCAAGCTGCTTATTGCATTCAATATTATGAGTTCACTCATTATTCATCAAACACATACACACAACATACACATACTATCGCAACATCTTTCATGCAAATTCCTGAAACACTCAGAGTGTGCTTGAAAAAACAAGCATGGGTGACATTTAATAAAAAGATGAACAATACATTTAACATACACCCAACCTTTACTTTCGTCTTCTTCATTAGAAGCAACCAATCATAATAACAATAATAAATACGATAGATAAATACTGTCATGATGGCGTGTTATCGTGCCGCATTAAGTACAGAGATGCCCTTACCAAAGCCTTGCATCACAGTGGTGCATTGTTCACAGATTCCAGAGTCAGTTAATTTCTTGGTGTTGAAATTATCTCAAGCTTCTAATTTCATTACACTTTGCAGTGGATTTCATAGCACAATACTGTTATTAAAGCCTATGTCAGCTAAACTAAAGGTGCAAGAAATAATGATGATAACTAATTGGGTGGATGGTGCTCATTCTGAATAACTTTTAAATATTTAAGGATATTAATGGATCTTCACAGTGCCACCCTTGGGTTTCGAGAGTCACGTGTGGCACCAATGTTGGTAAAACTGTTTCAGGTCAGTGCTAAAAGCACTTCTCACCAAATGCTCCCTTACACATGCCAGAAGCGATTTTTTTCAATATTTCATCTTCTCATGTAAAAAGCACTATTTACCAATGTTCCCTTAAACATGCAAAACCGCTACTTACCAAATGTTCCCTGACACAACATGCAAAGAACGCTTTCTAAGCAAATTTACTTACCAAATGTTCCCTGACACAACATGCAAAGAACGCTTTCTAAGCAAATTTTTCCTTATGCAAAAATAGTTCTTACCTAAATGTTTCCTTTCACATGCAAAAAGCACTTCTAATCAGATGTTCATTCCACATGCAGAGGGCGCTCATAAAATGTTCCCTTATATGTACAAAAAGCACTTCTTACCAAAATGTTTCCTTACATAGTCTATGCAAAAAGTGCTTTTTAGCAAATGTTCCCTTACACATCCAAGAAACACTTCCAAATGTTCCCTTACCCAATTCGCTGTACATAATATTTGTAATTGTTAATCAATTTCTCTCATACTGGTCTTTACGCCCTGGCTTTGACAAAACCTTTCAAATAAGATGCATGCACACAGTTCTTACAGACCGTACAATGCGTTTCTTACATCGTTCTGTATAAATTTCCTTATATATATAACATCACTCTTTGATCCTTCCTTTTCTCCACATTTGTCATGTACCAAGCATTTTTGTATCACAATGGATTTATCTTTTGCACCTTATCTTGTTCCCCTTGACATTCTAAACAAACCATTTCCTCACCAATAACTGACCTTTTCAGTAGCGTCTTTTCACAATGCTCCATGCCTGTTCATCATATTTCATTACATACAGATAGAATAACAATAAGGAAATATGGAGGTAAATTATTATGCATGAAGAGCAAGAAGTGAAATAATTATTTAAAAGTGTATCATGTACAATCATACAATCATCACAATAATTGATTCATACCCTTCCAATATTTATTGTTCCTTGTTTGTTTGTTTGTTTTTTAAACCACTTCATCTCGTATCATAGGTACGTATTTTGCTCACACTTGTGGATCTCTTCAGGGAAATGGGCGGAGCTTAGATGTTAGTTCCAAAATGTGGAATCTCTTGCAGTACACCGGAAGTGGGAGATCAGCAGCAATGGCGTCGACGACCTGCGGTTTCAAATTTCTCATTGGAACTTCATTTCAACAGCCTTGGGTCGGAGCAGGTTGCAGCAAGAATCAAGGGTGGTACAGTGTGTATGCTAATACATCAGGACACAATTCTCTTCTTCTACCAGTAATGACATACGTATGAGCCATTGCCAAATAAGATGGCTGAAATCTACCTCGCTATTTGGCGATTTTGGGTCAAATTTTCTCTCCCTGTATCTAGAAAACTATTAACATTTTAATACCTGTCAAAGAAGAAATGTTGTAATATGACTTAAGGAAATGCCATATATGACTTTATGGCCAGGTCTGAATTTACCTAGAGGAGTTATGGCCCTTGATTTAAATCGTCACAAAATGGTATTTTGGAAGCATTTTACACCAATATAACTCGACAATTGTAACGATTCTATTATCGTATAAAGAAGCAAAGTATACTTCAAACACTATCGCAGGTCAGCCATCTGTACATGCAAGCGTTGCTTAGAGACTCCCACTTCCGTTATTTAGAATCCTATTTCCTGTGTACCCCTCTTTCTGCAGGATCACCGACAGAACGAAAAAAGACCTTTGCCTAACTTGCACTCCCAGAGTTACCCAATAATCTTTAATGAATCCAACAAGACACTCTTTCTATGCGTAAACAACTTGCGAATTTCCCAGAAATGTATATTTACAAATAAAGAAAAGAAAAATGAGTCCTTTGTCAACCAATGGACTGCTTCGTGTATTTTGTTAGATAATGTTTGGACATACCCTCTACAATCTTTCCAAACCCTGATGTACACACATGTACAAGGGGATTCGTTAAAGATGCGATGTAAGAATAGTTAATTCCCTTGCTAGTTTCTAGTCTCCCCTTGAATGTTTAAGGTCTTTGACACCTATTGTTTTTTCTCCTTTTGGCCCTATTAACATTTTGTGTTATTCTACATATACCACTGTGATTTCGGGAAATTTCTTCCATGGAGGTTAAAGTACTTCTTTTGCCCGATCTTTTAACGGGAAGAAAAAGGGGGGTCAACGCCCAAAATTTTTCACAAATGTCTTTTGAAAAAGATCACCTCAAATTCTGATTTGGTCCCCAAATTTTCATTTGGCTGGTTTTGACCGCGTGCGAATACATAGGTCTACACATTTTATTTTTTTATCTAGAAGGCTCAAACTGTACCCGAAACTTTAAAATTGGATGCTTTACTTAGATCACATGTCATTTTACATATTTCTACACCTTAACACTGTCTGGCAGGGCCCCAAAAAAGGGGATTTTATATATTAGCGGATTAATTGGGTTGTACACAATCAGTGATTTGCCCTTCTAATAGGTGTCACAAACCTGGAAGGATAGTTCACTCCCTGTCCTCAACAGAACCAGTGGACAGGATTGGTATTCTTCTCCCTTCCTTCCATTGTGAACAGCACCTTGCCAACGAAGACTTAGATTTTGAAAAAAATTAACGTGTTTGTTTTATTACTATTGGTGCACATGTTTAACAATCTAAACCAGCTGGAGAGGGCCATTTAATTTTTAAACTGATATCTACATTTTGAAATTGCTGATTGGAGCTCCAAACATATTTGCCCAGTTGAATTCAAATATTAAAATAGCAAATTCGTTTTAGCACTGTATAATGAAATTCAACTCATGCGATTCCAGAAGTACGTAGCTTTATCATGCAAACCTTCACAACCCGCATGGCAGGGAAATGATGATCAAACTTTACTTTGCTGTAAGAGCAATAAATTAATGCGACCAGAGGCTGCTTTCGAGAGCTTTACAGTAAAATAACTTACGAAGTATTTTGTTCGTTAACCTTCAGAAAATCCTTGTTATCTCGTAATGCCAAAAACAAGTATGAAAAGATTTGGAGAAAGAGCTTCCACAAAAACAGGATCATCTGTTTGGAATAAACTACCAAAAATATTGGTAAAAACAATCTAAACAGTTTTAAGAAAAAAATTGTAGACATATATTGTTCCATCATAATTTTGATTAATTTTTACCGATATTCATCTTACCATAGTTATTGTATTCTCTCTCTGTGTGTGTGTGTGTGTGTGTGTGTGTGTGTGTGTGTGTGTGTGTGTGTGTGTGTGTGTGTGTGTGTGTGTGTGTGTGTGTGTGTGTGCTGGGGTATTTAAGATGTATATTATTAAATTTTCTGTAGATTAAATTCGCTTTGCGCAAATTTAGGATGAGCGCTTTATATATTTGTACCTGTAAATGCATTTTGCAATTTTTTATTGTTATTATAATAATAATCATTATTTTTGTTGTTATTATTATCATCACTATCATTAAACACTTAAAGAGGCTGCAGTGGTACCGTTTTGGTGTAATTAGTTTGAAAGTGTTAGAAAATAGTTTACAATATCACAAAGAATGATTATACACAATGGTCATACCTCAACTCTCTACAAATGATAACGTGTTTACGTTTGGTTCTCATATTTACACAGCGAAATGGCTTTATAGCTGAAAAGAGCTAAGAGGCCATTTCTCCCATTGCATGTGTCACCCCTCTGCATGATTAAACAATCACTTTTTTTAACGAGAGAAAACAAAGACCAACAAAAAAACGTTTCTTTACCTGTCTTCGGAAAGCATGCGTAAAAACAGAAGTCGGCTCACTATGCACTCAGTCAGTCTGGGCTATGTTTGTTTGGTTCCTGCAGTTTGACAGAATGGGAAGCCATACTCTAGGCAAGCCAAGATGGCTTAGACTGATGCGAAAGAGATAGGAAAGAATGCACTAATTCGCGAGTGGTGTTAATTGTAATACGTATATCTTTGCACATATATTAGCCTACAGACTACCGTTGACCACCATTCTCTCTGACACAAGGCCAAGATGTTCCACTAAAAATTTGAAACAGTAGATGGTTGCCGCCCTTGTCCTTCTTTTTTTCCGGTTTTGGACTAACTGCGACACATTTCTAACAAACCATCAGTTGATGTGCACCCTTCCTCACCGTGACTGGCGCGCACCAACCAAAAGGTTACCCTTTGATAAAAACTGTCCACACAATACAAGAAAGAGGTGTGGGACCGAACAAACGCAGCCCAGGATTCGAACTAATTTAATGAGAATCCCCGTCGCCATAGGCGTCACCGTAAGTACCATCATTATTAACATCATCCACAGACACCCGGCCCTTCCCACTCCAGTTTCGATTAGCGTTGCCGCCATTGAGGGCATGCCCACAATACTTACAGTACCCTTCCACCGCAATCTCCTCAGGACCTCCTGGGTGTGATGACGGAGGCGTGGACCGCGATGGAGGAAGGGTATCTTTCTGGACACAGGACGACGTCGGGGATCCTCCAGGGAAGGTCTTCAGGACATCTTTGACCCTGGAACACACAGCTCTGCTGATGTCCATGACCGAACGATTGCCGCTGGACTTTGTGGGGGTGGAAGAAGAACGAGCTGAATCCACGCTGTCCTTCCTGGAATCCTGGCTGGTCTTGCGTGTCATCGAGCCTCTTGTGTTCTGTTCTCTGTCTTGCTGGCTTCCATCGCTAGTGGATGTTCTGTTCCTCTTACCATCAGCGTCAGCGTTAGCGTCCGAGATCTTCCTTCCTCTATCTTGGCTGGCATCTGTTGATGTGTTCTTCCCTTGATCTCTGGCTTTTCCCTTAGTGTCAAAGTTGATGCCTGTTTTGTGGCCTGTGTCCCAGTGCTCTTGGTCCAGGACTCTTCCTTCCTTCTTCCCGTGGACTCCTTTCGTTTTCCTCACGCTATTATCTCCGTCCTTATTCCATTCATCATCGCCATCCTCCACATCATCTTCTTGTTTTTCATCCTCAACATTCCCCTCCTGGCTAACCCCATTCTTAGCTTCATGAGCAGCCTTGGACCCAAACTCTAAAATATCATCAATCTTGGAATCCAGACTGCCCATCGTTTTCATCATCATCGGGTTAAATCCCCTGTTGCTAAGGACGCTGTAGTCAAGACTCATCTGCTTGTCACAATCCCCTAGCTTGCCTCGCTTCCGAGGCGAGAACCGGATGAACTCCCCTCCCACGCTCAGCTGCCTTGCCAGTTTGGCCAAACCCGCATTATGCTCGTCAAACAGGGCTGCGTAACTGCCATTAACCACCTTAGGACTCATTGGGACATTGCTCAGCAGCAAACTGATGCCAAACTCTCGCCTTTTTGGGCTGCCACTCTTTGGATGCGAGATGGGATGAAGAACTGGCCGTCGTTTCAGAACAGTTTCTCCGGGCTTCTTGGGCGATCCAGAAACGATCTCCTTCTGTGTCACTCCAACATCGCCATTGGCAATCTTGATGCTCTCTCGCTGGCCTTCGTCTTCCTCCTCGTCGTTTTCTTCGATGCTTTCGTCCTCTCCTGCCACAGCGTCGTCCAGGACTATCTTGGTCATGTCCGTGATGACTTTCCAGTCTCTGAAACATAAAAGATGTCATAAATTACAGAGGCGGCATCTGTGGTCCACTGGAGACTCATCAAGCTTAACCCTCTTGATGCGGTGATAGATTATTATTCTACCGTCTGCTCTCTTCTCTTGAACGCGGCATTAAAACAGATACGCATTCTCTTTCAGGTCGGTGAGCGCGACGTCAGAAGTTTACATCCCAGTATCGCCTGACCGGCCGGCAGACAATAAGTGCAACATCCGTAACGTTGGCCACGCTACTAGCGGTTTATTAGTCTTATATCCAGGCTGATGCCCGCTCACGCCACTTCGCACTAATTACCCCGGGAGACCTGGTCACCTGAGGACTTTCTCAACTCCTTGGGGAGTATACACTATACAGTACCGCTGCCATTAAATGAGAAGTGATGATCACTAGCACTCTGACAAGATCCTTCGCTGCCTATGGCATTTTATAGGTGGAAAGAAAAACAAAATGTGAATGAAATGCTTTCCCAAGGCACTTTCAATGCGAGCGTGGTTGGGAATCGAACTCACGACCTTTAGTCTACTCAGCGGCATTACATTGCTCATTTATCCCCACCATAGAGCCACTCCAACATTTCTACCAAGATGAACTTGCAGGGGTGTAAAATAAAAGAAGATTTATAAATTAATGTATCATTAACTTATTATCATTATCATTATTATCACTAGTAGCGCTAGCTGACCACGCGCTATGCAGCTCGCTGGCTGTGTGACCTAGTTTTACCAATGTTATAACTAACGGCCTTTGGTTGAAGAGGGGGGCGGGAGAGCTTGTGGTGTGTGTGAGTCTCGTGCCTAGCGCTATGACTGCTAGTCTTCTGTTCGGCTTCGGGAAAGACCCCGGCCACTAAGCCACTTTTTTTGGAGTGGCGGCGTGGTCGTGTATAGACGTCTACCTAATTCCGAACTGACGGCAAAGCGATGGGTGCCGACGCAGAGCTCGCGCGTTCGATTCCCACCACATCACTTTCTTTCCTTCTTTCATTTTCTCTCTGCATTTGTCTTCTTGAGCACTTTCCACTTTATTCTACTTGATTTCTATAAGCCAGTGCTCCGTTTCATCCTTGTATTATTACACTAATGTTATAACGAATCAGCGTATACAGCCTGACAATCAGCACCCGTTGCCAGGATATACAGCTGCATAAATACGATCGCCGCAGGCAGAGGTTAGTTGAGCAGTGGGTATAATAATATACTATTGCCGCACTGAACGGTAGCGAGCGCACGGTAGGATATAATATACTATCACAGCATCACGAGGGTTATTGTTATCATTATTATTATTATCATTATTATTTCATCATCATCATCATTATTATTATTAGAAAAAGTAATAGTAATAGTAGTAGTAGCAATAGTGTTAATATACAACAACAAGGATACCTTATTTTCCGTGGTTACTTACCTCTCAATGTCAGCCTCGGTTGTAAACTGTGAGGTCACTGTGAATCTGATGACATATTTGCCTTTCAGTGAAGCGGGCACCATGTGGACTTTACCTTGCTTGTTCAGACGCTTCAGCAGATCCTCTGTTAGCTCATTGGCACCCTGGAAAAAACAAATGGGTTGAAGACGGATTGACTGACAGAGAGGTTTTATGGGAGGCAAATTGCTTGCTTTGGAAGGAATGGAGAACTTCAGGCTATTGTTCCGGTAACTTTCCGAGTTCTACTTTTACATACGGCAACAAAAAAACAAACAAACAAAAACTCAACTAACTAACCAACCGACCGACCAAATAAACAACCAACCAACCAACTAACAAACAAACAAACAAAAACTCACGGCTATCCTAAAAACGACCATGCCCAAAATGCGTTTGGCTGTCACTTCGAATCTCTTGTCAGCTCTGACCAGCTCTTCAAACTTGGTCGCCAGTTCAACTCCCTGTGTGAGAGTATAGAGAGAACTCAACACTTACTCATCAAGTACTGTAATGGTAGGTACAGGGACTCTGTAAATTGATAACATTTTTTCTCCTTCCGTATAAGATAAGATAAGATAAGATAAGACGAGATAAGGTAAGGTAAGGTAAGGTAAGGTAAGGTAAGGTAAGGTAAGGTAAGGTGTCAACCCCATAGTGTGGGTGGGTGTATAAATTATTGTCATTACTATTGAAAATATATAAGCCGTCCATTCTTCTATTTTATGTATTCTCATTTGTACCTAATGTACCTGAGCTGGAAAAAGTTATCGTTATTGTTGTTTCAATGGGAAAAGGAAAATGAATGTAAGATTATAGTAACATAAATAACTCAAATCATCCAAAAAGAAAAAAATAAAAACTAAGCAAAATAATGTGAAACGAGCTTGACGATATTTAGAAGTATATTTATTAAAGTATTTTAAACAAGTTTGACCGATTTTATGTAAATTTTATGCGATCAAAGACGCTGCTGATGATGGTAGTGAAAATGATGATATCGCCCACAACTCACCCTCCTGATATGTCTCTGCAGGCCCTCCACACCAAAACACCGCAGTACAAACCACAGCTTGAGTGACCGGAACCTCCGACTTAGAGCTATCTGCCAGTGCTGGGATAGAGAGAAGAGTAACAAGTGATACTTAAATTCAAATTGGTACAAAATGTATGTATGATGTCCCTATGCTACCAACGCAAACTAGGTAATATTTCACACTTCTACCTAGTGTATCTGAGCTGGAAAATGGTATCATTATTGTTATTTTAATGGGGAAAAGAAGATAAATGTAAGAATATAGTAACATCAATAACTCCAATCACAAAAAAAAACAACAACAACAAAATAATGTGAAACGAGCTTGACAATATTCAGAAGTACTGTATATTTACTAAAGTATTTTAAAACTGTTTGACTGATTTTAAGTAACTTTTATTGATCAAAGATGCTGCTGGTGATGATGGTGGTGAAAATGATGCAATTTTCGATGGAATAATAAGTATTAGTGCATTATAAGTTTTATAACATATCATTCTGGACCTCGAGCTCATAAACAACACTGCACCTTCATTTAAAAAAAAATAGACAAAGTCTACTCAGGCAGTTATTGAAACACAATGACTGTATTGTCACTGATTCTGTTAAAATGGTCTATGGTCTATCCTAAATCTAAAGGAAGATAAAATCCTAAATTATGGCTGTCACTTGCCGCTAATACATCAAACAGTCAGCCAGTCAGTGTGGAATATGGCAAAAAGAAGGCATAAAGATTTTAAAAAAAACTAACAACAAAACTCCGGTAATAACTTATGATCTATACTTCATCAGTCTCATATGCCATCTCTTATCTGTTTTCCTAAGTCTCTTTCGCACTCTGTCACTTGACATAGTTCAAATAATATTTTCTTATAAACATTTCACCTTATCCTTTCTTCCCCACTGAAGACCTGCATCTGCCTCCCGTCCTCTTAGCCAATAATCTCTTTGAAAATGTTGAAGTATTCTTGCTCTTTTAAGGTATACTTACCATGTAATCAATTGCAGCACCTGAAAATATACAGTCAATTTATGTTAACAACATAAAGTAATGCTGAAAGAGGAGCAAATTCTTTGGCAGTGTTTCCAACATATCGTTACGTTCATTCCACATTCGCCAAAATCATTGTTTGATGGTCTGAGTTGTTTATATTACTACGATCTTCCATTGTGGAGTTTCCACTCGTTATTATTATTATCCCAACTGTACAAGCTAAACCATAGCTGCCTCATTGTTTTGCTTTCAGCGACAGGTTGAGAGCGCATAATTTCTCAAAACCTCAAATATTAACTGGGGCAGATTTTAATGTGAAAGAAACGGGACTATATTATGTACTTGCTCTTGGTTTAACATGGCACCTAATGTCGAGCTTGCTTTCACCTTTTTTTTAAATTGTATAACCGTAGACTCAAATTTATGTGAACATGAACATCAAGTAGATAATAAAGTGTATTATTTGAAGTAGTTATTTACACACCGACTTTATCGCAAATATTGTTCGTGGGTGAACTGAGCTGAGCGGTGATAACATCGGGTATGATATCCGGTTCTAAAGGATGAAATGTTCCACAATAATATGATTGAAACTTCAGGAATTCACAATGAACCTAGAGATACTGGCAAGATTTAAGAGGACGTACAGTATTTGTTTTGACTAGAGGAGAATATATGAGCTCAGAACAATTATGACACAGCTTTGTTCCCATTAATTACCCAGAGGACCTGGTGGTGGGTTAAAGATAAAAATGGGGTTAAAGATAAAACTACCCGGTTTTTAAAAAGCAACTCGGTCACTTTTGCTCTGGATTTAGCTTTAGTGGCCATGTATCTCCAAACCTGGTCAGGAGACTGGCGGACGATAATCCCATTGATTCACATTATTATTTACAAAACATTGATCTGCACTGGATGTAAATAAGTAAAGAAAGACAACTATAAAAATTTAACAAATTTAATACATGAATTTTCGGACTGGCGTCTTTCGTCAGATGTAGAAAATAAACGAATTAATAATGAAACGTCACAGGTAAAGAATTTTTTTTAAAAATGATAAAAGAAATAAAATTATTTTTTAAAAATGTGATCAGTAGTCAGGAAGATTAAAAAGCGTGAACAGACACAAATATCCAACAAGTGACGTAACAAAGGCAATTGATTCATAGTATTGTTACTATTGCAGGGTAGAGGATTTAATGGCATCCTCAATTTTTCATGGGCGCATACAATGCCCTGCAGTTTCCCAAGCGCGAAATACTAGCATGATGACAATATCTTTCACCGCCTATGACCAAGTATCCTTTATACAGACTGGTAGATTATAGGCACCTACTGGGTTTTCTTCTTTGGCCCTATAAATAAAATGTGTTATTTTACAAATTCGTCTGTGATTTCGGATTTGTTTATCCAGTGGTGGTTACTTTACTTCTTTTGCCCAATCTTTGAAGGGGAAGATAAAAGGGACGGGGTCCACGCCCAAACTTTTTCACAAATCTCTTTCAAAAATAATCATCTCATCTTCTGATTTGGTCCCCAATTTTTCATTAGACTGGTTTTAACCGCGTGCTAATACATAGACCCAGCACGCTTTATTTGTACAACTATAATGCTCAAATAGTACCCGAAACTTTAAAACTGGATGCTTTATCTAGATCACAGGTCTTTTTACATATTTCTACATCCTGACATTATTTGGGTTGCACGGCCTTAAAAAAATGGAGATTTTATACATTAGCTGGGTTGCAGGGCCTTAAAAAATGGGGATTTTATATATTAGCGGATTAATAATACTGTACACAAATAATGATTTGGCCTACTGACAGGTGCCTGAAAGCTGGTAGCCGGATGGATACAAATTTTAATGTAAATAAAATATTTTTAGAGCACTGAACAGAAGAATAACATGCACTGCATTGTCCAGAACGATTGTACCGAACTGATCTGATCAACATCTTAAGCTAAGGTAAAAAACTTATCGCTATTATCGTTAAAACTATTATACCTGTTGGTATTGGGTGTGAATGCCGGTTGTGAATAAGTGATGTGTATGAAAGTGAGGTGTGTTTATAGATGGGTAAGGTTGTAATTAATGTCTAAATTTTGTGTGTTAAGCAGCGGCATAGTGCACTTTTCTCGGGTGAATATGTGCGCTATAGAAATTAATTATTATTATTAATATTATTACCTGAGTTTTCGTGCTGGAGATACAGAGGTTCCACGTTGAAAGTCCTGTGAAGAGCACGTGCGTCCTTGACCCACATAGCACTGCAGTCAAAGTGGACCATCAGCCATTTGCTCGGATTGAATGCAAAAGAGTCGGCGTATTCGATACCTGTGAGATAGTCGAGTGCAAAGTTATAACATATTAGATTTACCTTTACAGGTTCTTAATCACTGCTAACAATATAATAGCTATATCTACCAATAACACACACACACAAAAAAAAGGTTCCTGCCAAAATATAGTATGATAGCCAGAGATTTCCAGTATTCTAGGATTGGCCCCGGAGAATTCTTATCTGTGGAAAGGCGAGTGAACAAAAGGAAATGAGGAAGGTGAAATCAACTGTATAGGCTCTCAAGCGTGACTTTACAGATCTTTTATTTTTTTTTCTCTTCCGCAATATCACTTACCAGCCATCCACTTCCTGTACTCGGGACATATGAAAGCGGAGCCAGCATATGCAGCGTCTATGTGCAGCCAGAGATGTTCCTTCTCACCTGTTAGGAAACATTGTGGTAGTGATGATGAAAGTGGTAGGACTGGTGAAGGTGGCAGAGCTAATGGAGTGGTAGTGCTGATCAGGGGTGGGCAAATTCACCAAAAAGTCAGTTCAGATCAAGTTTAGTTCTCTAAGAGGAAAAAGTCCCTATGATCAAGTTTAGTTCAACTCTATGAAAATTGGGTAGTTTTCAGATCAGATTAGCTTCCGTTGATTTTTGAAACTTGCACTCGGTTCTGATTTCCGAGGTAGAAGTGAAATTGAAATTTAGGTAGAAAATTAAAGTTAAAATCAAACGATCAAATAATGATGATGATGATGATNGCTCCTGCAACCACAGTAAGATGGCCAGAGATTCCCAGCAGTCTAGGATTGGCCCCGGGGAATTTTTATCTGTGGTTGAAAGGCGCGACCTACCAGCCATCCACTTCCTGTACTCAGGACATATGAAAGCGGAGCCAGCGTATGCAGCGTCTATGTGCAGCCAGAGATGTTCCTTTTCACCTGTTAGGAAATATCATGGTAGTGATGATGAAAGTGGTAGACCTGGTGAAGGTGGCAGAGCTATTGGTGTGGTAGTGCTGATCAGGGTTGGGCAAATTCACCAAAAAGTCAGTTCAGATCAAGTTCAGTTTTCTAAGAGGAAAAAGTCCCTATGATCAAGTTTAGTTCAACTCTATGAAAATTGGGTAGTTTTCAGATCAGATTAGCTTCCGTTGATTTTTGAAGCTGGCATTCGGTTCTGATTTCTGAGGTAGGAATGAAATTGAAATTTAGGCAGAAAATTATAGTTAAGATCCAACACCCAAAATGGTCACAGTTCCTGTACGTAAATCCAAAATAGCTATTAAGCTCATATCAATTTCGCGTGAACTGAACTGCATTTCACAAACTGCGTTCATATGGTCTCGATTCTGCCCAACTGTGGAGTTGATGAAATAAGTGCTGTTTGTGGTGATGATGATGTGTACCCTTCCCCCCGCGCACGAGTTGTTCTCCTATTTTTGTGTGTGTGACTATATTTGTCTCTTGTAAACGTTTCTCATCTCCGTTCTGAGTTGTTGTCCGCCCTTCTCATATTTGTTGTTTATCTTTATTATTCATGTCATTCTGTGTAGTGTCCCTGACGAAGGAACATAGAACTAGTTCCGAAAATTTGGATTGTTCTTTGGATTGTTTTTTCAATTAAAGCCTAGCTTTTCTGGTGGAGAACGCCTTCTTTCTTTTTTCAATGATGATGATGATGATGATGATGATGATGATGATGATAATGATGATGATGATGATGATGATGATGATATCATGGAAGATAATCATCTTCCACTAATATTTAATACTTTCTTTACATCATATTATCTATATACGAACCTAAAAGCACCCGCAAAATGTTCGTAGTATAATTAATAATACGCCTGAAGAAATCCTTTAAGCTAGAAAATTTGCAGTGGAGTTTTTCATTCCATATAAATGAGAGCTTGCGCATTAAGGGCGGGATCTCTTACCATCGTAAGAATTACAATAGTGCAATAAACCACCCTTGATAGCATTCAACATGCAGAGTAAATGTAATTCTTACGATGATAAGAGATTCCATGGTTAGTGCGCAAGCTCTCGAATATCTAAAACTTCTTGCGTCACGTTTGTTCTAAATGTTTCTTATTTAATTTTTAGAATTCATCTATCATACCCATTATAGAAGAGCATGACAACCATTGACAGTTATACATCTTCATATACACTTGAAAAAAGGAAAATTGTTTAAGAAAATCTAAGACAAAAGAAAGGAATTTTTTTCCGGCAAAACCAATCACCAAACCACCACCACCAACAACAACAACAAGAACAACAATAACAACAGAATAATAATAGCAACAACAACAACGACAACAACACCAAAGTGTCATTTTCAACATGATTACTCACAAATTGGTCCAATTTCTTTCAAATTGTCGAATGCGCAGGCGCCAGTTGTACCCAGTGTTGCACACACCTGTCATACAGAGTACATATGCTAAATATAAATGAGGTAACTTTTGTTGTCGTTGTTGTTGTTGTTTTATAAATAATGATGATCATCATAATGATTTTAGATTATCAAATTGCCCCCCCCCCCCNCCCCGCCTCTTTTCCTGTGCCATTTCATTTGATTGAGTTATTTGATTTTCTGCATCTGAAGAACGACGCCAGTCCGAAATTTTACGTTTTAAATTTGTTAAATTGATATAGTTTTCTTTCTTTAGTTATTTACACCCAGTGTGGAGAAATGGTTTGCAAATAATGATCATCATGATGGTAATTTTGTTCATTTCTTGTATCTAATTCTGTCGTATTGTTTGGATTTGATTTCTACTCCCTTTGTTTTATGCCGTAATGTGTGTTCATTTGATCATGCTGTGTTCATTATTCCTTAGTTCCCTGAAGAAGGACACTTGTCCAAAAATTTGGAACAATTTTTTTGTTGTTTCTCATGCTACAGTCTGAGAATCTCTATCATTTTGAAATTGATAATTTTGTATTCATTCTCGGAAGAAATTCCAAATGAGACTCACGTCCTTAATTGGAACATGCCTACTAATATAACCCAGACTTTCTCTAACCCTATCCCTATACCTAACCATAACTCTACCCTTAACCCTAACCATAATACCCATCGAGACAGGAGAGTGGGTCGAGGTGAGTCCATAACCCTATTGTCCATCGAGACATGAGCATCAGGTGCGAGTCTGATTCG
Source organism: Ellobium chinense (assembly GCA_033807755.1). NCBI lineage: Eukaryota > Metazoa > Mollusca > Gastropoda > Ellobiida > Ellobiidae > Ellobium > Ellobium chinense. The sequence continues at coordinate 312,887 of JAWQUT010000510.1, forward strand.
CAATTCCTCTTATATTCTGTATTCATATTATTATGTCAGTTCCTTTACGAAAGATCAATAATCCGAAAATTCAACTTGTAATTAAATGTTAAATTTATAGGCAATGCCTAGTTGAGAGACTCTTTTCTTTTGCAAATAATGAGGATCATTATGATGATGAAGTAATAACGGTGGTGATGTTGATGACTATAATGATGATAGTGACGATGAAATAATAATAATGATGATGATGATGATGACGGAACACGTCCGAAAATTGTGAACTTTTATTAATTTTTTTCATGTCACAGTTTTGAGAGTTTCTAAATGTTTGAAAATGATGATGAAGATGATGATGAAGAAAATGATGCTGACAATAATTAAAAACTCACATAGAAAGGTATGAAGCCTTTCTCTCTGTCCATGATGATGGCCTCTTGCAGCACATCTCCTCTCAGACTCAGGTTCTCATCCGAGTGCAGAAATCGCATCTTAACCAGTCCTATCAGCCCCGCCTTCTCCACTGAAGAGTGAGCCTAAAAAAAAACAACAAAAAGACTTTTGATATACCTATAAGGAAGTTGTTTATGTATATATATAT
>JAWQUT010000510.1:323734-334330 GCA_033807755.1 Ellobium chinense
TACTGCCTAATGACTCCCCCCCCCAACCCCCGCTCTTTACCGCCTGACCTTAGCGAGTAATGCGCCCAAGTACCTTGCATGTATTGATCCCCTGCAGGGCCGCTGACTGACAAGTATGTCTAGCATCTAGTCTAGGACCTCCTTCTCCCGTACTACGGGGCTTGGAGGCGTTACACTGATAAACGCCAAAATCCAAATGTTATAGGAGAAGCAAAATGAACACCGGCAGCAACAACAACAACAATTAACAAACTCTGTAGAAACGCAGACAGACAAACAAACAAATAAACAAATAAAAACAAGCTAAATTGCACAGGAGAAACAAACCAACAAACAAAAATGCCACACAACATCATTGTAAACCCATTTCCCAACATGGTCAGTAAATATATCATTTCCTTTTGTTTATTTCCATTTTCATAAAATATTGAGAAGAGCAACTAAATCATACATCTAACTGAATTAAAATGGAAGTATTTCAACATCCTCTCTCAATCCTTGATCCCAAATGGCGCCGCTTTATTTTAATTTGGCTTCTGCAGGGCGAACAAACTTTCTTGAGAAATATGTCCCACTAAACAGTAGGTCTCACTCAAGTTTATCCAGGCGCTAATCACTAAAAAGCTTAGCAGCTGAAAGAAGGATGGATCATGCCAGACTGCTGCACAGTATACGGGCGATCAAAAGAAGGGGTTTGTGACACCTATTAGAGGGGCAAATGACTCATTGTGTACAACCCAATTAATCCATTAATATATAAAATTCCCAGCCAGTGTTAGGGTGTAGAAATATGTAAAATGACCTGTGATCTAAATAAAGCATCCAATTGTAAAGTTTCAGGTACAATTTCAGCCTTCTAGATAAAAAAAATAAAATGTGTAGACCTATGTATTCGCACGCGGTCAAAACCAGCCAAACGAAAAATTGGGGACCAAATCAGAATTTGAGGTGATCTCTTTCAAAAGACATTTTGTAAAAATTGTTGGGTGTTGACCCCCCTTTTTCTTCCCGTTACAAGATCGGGCAAAAGAAGTACTTTAACCTCCATGGAAGAAATTTCCCGAAATCACAGTGGTATATGTAGAATAACACAAAATGTTAATAGAGCCAAAAGAAGAAAAAACAATAGGTGTCAAAGACCTTGAACTTATCTCTCAATGACAGGCAAGAGAGTGCCAGAGTCGAACTATGTAGACCGAGCCAGAATTAGAGTAGCGTGAACGTAGATCGGTGACGTGTTTCAAGTTTTACAGTAATTTTACAATCGTCAAAACTATGAAACGTTGGTACAATCCTGGAATAGCACCGATTTAGTCGATACCATTTATATTTGGTATCGGCGGTGCTGTTCCAGGAGTATATAGGCATGAGACTAAATGAAGCGNAATAGGTGTCAAAGACCTTGAACTTATCTCCCAGTGACAGGCAAGAGAGTGCCAGAGTCGAACTATGTAGACCGAGCCAGAATTAGAGTCGCGTGAACGTAGATCGGTGACGTGTTTCAAGTTTTACAGTAATTTTACAATCGTCAAAACTATGAAACGTTATAGCTATCATCCTCAGCGGTAATTTAAGTATAAAAATATAAATGCTCAGTCTAGTCCACAGTTTCGAAACGAATCTGAAAAAAAAAACAAAAAAAAACGAAGCTCAAGTATGCCATGAGGGGGAAAATTTTGACCGGCACATATAAATAGCTCACCTCTTTACTTCAATAATCGTTACAAATCTAGACATTTTTTATAAAGTCTATTAATAGACATTCTTTTAGAATTCCCAGATAACTTTTACGATCCACAAAATATACCCATTTTACAGGAAAATGTAAAGAATGAAGTGTTTTGTAAAGGAATTGATAGTATGGTCTTGACGGTAATCGAATCTCAGACGTACTTATCATGTGTGTTCAGGGGTGTGGAGGGAGGGGGGTGGATGAGGGCGAGACACATTACGCAATAAAATATTTGTCAGTCACTCAGTCAGTCTTGCAAGATAGCATGGACTCGTTGATAACTTAAGAGTGTGGGAAAGGATGGCAGTCAAAGTAGGGCACACATCTATACTTTTCTAAAAAGACACAGTACCCAAGGCCAGCAGTGTACATCTTCCCGCCTCCTCCTCCCCTCATCCTAGTCACATCTGTTTAATTTTCTCTCCTCTCCCATAAAATCCCTCCATTACTTTCAGCGCTCTATCAAATCATATTAAACCATTAACTGGGGCGATACAGAACGATGTCCCCGCTTGGAGGTGATTCTGCCTTGATAAGGAGGGCAGCAGTTTGAAGAAACTGTTTTTGGACACGGTTCCAAACTAACGAATCGTATTCGAATTAGGGACACACAGTGCTTTGTTGCAGAATTTTTTTTTGGTTGCTGATTTTGTTGTTGTTGTTGTTGACGATAATGCTATTGTTCTTACTGTTGTTCTTCTTTTTTGAAATTGTCATCGTCATTGTTTTGTTCTTACAGTAGTAGTAGTAGTAATAGTAGCAGCAGTTGTCGTAGTGGTAGTAGTAGTAGTAGTAGTAGTAGTAGTAGTAGTAGTAGTAGTAGTAGTAGTAGTAATAGTAGTTATAGTAGTAGTAGTAATAGCAGTAGTAGTAGTAGTAGTAGTAGTGATAGTAGTTATAGTAGTAGTAGTAGTAATAGTAGTAGTAGTAGTAGTAATAGTAGTGGTAGTGGTAGTAATAGTAGTAGTAGTAGTAGTAATAGTAGTAATAATAGTTGTAGTAGTAATAGTAGTAGTAGTGGTAATAGTAGTGGTGGTAGTAGTAATAGTAGTAATAGTAGTAGTAGTAGTAGTAGTAATAGTAGTAATAGTAGTTGTAGTAGTAATAGTAGTAGTAGTAGTTGTAGTGGTAGTAGTAATAATAGTAGCTGTAGTAGTAGTAATAGTAGTAGTAGTAGTAATAGTAGTGGTAGTAGTAGTTGTTGTTGCTATTGTTGCTGTTGTTGTTGTTGTTGTTTTGTTGTTGTTGTTGTCCCTATTGCTAATTCCTTTGCATTGCAGTAATGGATTTAAGTTACAGACCTGTAACTGTACTTTCACTTTTGGGTCCTATGACATAGGGGGTATATTTCATCTCCCCTTTTCCCTCTTTTGGCATGCCCTGCTTCCAGTAATAAGGGCTCCAGGAGGGAAATTTTGATATCATGGGAATCTGTGTCCATTTTGCTTTATTTTACCAGGCACTATTTAGCCCTGGGCTGGAATTGCCAGCTCAAGGGTGTGCTCAGGCGGAAGAGGAGGGGTTTGGCATTGACCAGTGAAAAATGTAGGGTCTGTTTACAAATAGCAACCAAGCTCAAAATTTCAATGGGCTTGCTAGGGTTGGGTAAGTCTTAAAATTTGGGCCACATAATGGGCTTCAATCTGGTATGGGTCTGGGTGAAAGCTAAAACTTTGGGTTCAGAGGGCAGCTCAAAATGTTAATATAGCCCATAGAGGAAAAAAGGGTCCAATCCTATTACAGGTCTGTAACCATAATACACTGTCATTATGAACGGACTTGAGCGGTTTCCTTTTCCTACTCCTTATTGGGTCCAGACTCAGAGCTTAGTAGAAGATGCGCCACGTTTGTTTGGTCCCTGCCATTTGACAAAGTGAAACCCACACCCCTTCCTTGGCTAAGGAAGTCTCCGTCTCTAGGCAAGCCAAGATGGTTGTGACTAATAGAAAAAAGACAGAAAACAATGCACTGACTTGCGAGTGGTGTTTTCTTCCTTCATTAGCATACAGACCACCGTTGAATCTTACAACATCGTCCTCCGACACAATGGTGTTGATAAGACGTTCCACTAAAAAATTTGAAACCGTAAATAGTTGTCGCCTCGTTGCCGAGGTTTTTCTTCCAGTTTTATACAAAAGACGACACATTAAAATTTCTAACAAATCTAAGTGACTCCTCCTCACTTTGCTAAGGACCGCCCACAGGATACAAGGACGGCCCCTTTCGCGACGCCACAGGCACCAAAGAAACGTAGCCTGATGTTGTTTAAACTGGCAATGAATTTTTTTTAGATCGGAGGCATTTAGACTATTTAATTGTATAGATATAATGCACTCTTAATAGGCTACCAAAGCTTAATCCGATATGCCTTTTTGAGCCGATAAATAATTAGACTACTGAGCTTATTAAAAATGATGTATAGACTAAAGTCCAAGCCTTTCATTTTATATCCGAGTTACGAACCGATACATCGAGGGGTAAACAAGCTATATAACCAGCTTTCTTAACGACACGTTCCGCACAGAAGGCCACATCGAAACCGAAGTTTTTGGCCTTCAGATTTAGTTTACAAAATGAAAAAAAAATGCGACTTTATTTACCCCGAAGGGAAATTGTTTTACAATGTCACACAATGTTATACAGCTCATTCATAATATAAACACATATAACAATGCAAATCATACATATAAATACATAATACTACAAATGAAATAAATAAAAAAAGTCATTGCTGGTCACCAGCGGTGCAGCACCCTGGTCCTCCCAGTTCTAAAGCCATGTACTCATTTACACCTGAGTCGGATGACGAAATGAAAATGAAGTGTCCTCCCCAAGGACACTATGTGCCACGGCTGTGGTCTGGGCTTATTCCTAATAAACTTGTTAAACTTGTTAAACTTGTTATAACGTAAGCCACCAAGCGCGCGAGTCAAACACATAAACCTCTGACTTGAAAGTCTTCATTTTCTGAGTACGACTCACAAACCGCACGGTCATGCTGCCTCCTAATCAGGAAGCTCAAGACTCATTTATGTAGCCTGATTCACAACTACTGTAATACCCACTCTGCATAACCTGTCCAAATAACATATTTTTATCTTCCAAAAGGAGGTGATGGCAGCCTATTTTCTTCCAGTTGAGAGTTTGAAACCTTTAGACTTATTATATTATGTAAAGTGTTTCTCTATGACCCAGCCCCAAAAACTTCGTCCTGTGGGTCGCTCACCAAACGATCCGTATCGATCCCGTCATTGTTCTGTTATCTCCTTAGACTTCTCCGTACCGAAATATTCCGTGTACCTTGTCATATCGTGACAGGACTTGGTGAAATAGCGACACCTCTGCATTGTCACCACCGGTCGGGCAAATATGATGTCATTACGACAGCTTGTTGCAATACACCGGTAACTGACATCTTCACTCGAACACATTAATTACATACACGCTTAATACGAAGCTAGCAATATTACGAAACGTTTTACAAGGTCTGACTTTTCCTTATACATGCATATTCTATTATGGAACTAGCATTAATTCGAAAAAAGAGACATTTATTGCGAAATTACGAAGCATTTCTAAATTCCCAACCACATCTGCTGGCGGCATGATAGCGCTGCATCACGGCGACAAGCAATGGCTTTGTTGTGAAATTCATTCGCAGCATTGTGCTTTTACAGTATGTACAATGTATATTTATGTATACTGTTCTATGTTTATATGTTTTGTGAATGAGATAATATGAAATTGTATGGCATGGCAAAACAATACGGGGTGATTAAAATTGGTCTTTTTTTCTAGTGGTTGATTTAAAAAATAAAAACTTTAAAAATCAAATTTTAAATAAATACGCCAAAAATACTACAATTGCACAATATAATTCATACAAAATTGCTGCAATAACCAAAACGGATAGGTTGATTCCCAAGAGTAGCAAGATAAACGAAGAATAAATTCGGCAGTGACATTTTGCAAAGGTGAAGCAGCAAGACGCCAGACCGAGCTTCGCTTCTCACTTGACCTACTCAAGTGTTCACAGTGTTATCAATAATGTATTAAGCTTACGGAGTGGCGGCTAATTATGGACTGGACTGGTAATATCTTAAGATGGAAGAGACAAATTCTCCTGACTACACCGCTTAAATGCAAATCGTATTAATGAAATCATTTGTGATGGAATATCATGAACTTGGATTCTATAGAATTTAGAGTTTATAAAGTCTTTGAGTTTGTATTAGTGACTGAGATCTTATTCTGGCCGTTTTCTACTATGTGGCTTTGTAAATCTGAGAATCAACTGTGAACACACTTCCGGGTGCATAGGTCTTTGCTTGAGCATGAATATTGTTTATGACATCATAAACAATTTGCAGCACTTTCAGAGTGATACCCAATTAAACTTATAATATCGCCAACGTCTTGAAATGAACAAAGATAAATAACAAAATACCCCAGACGCAAATTCTTGCCACCAGCTGATAATTGCGTTTAGACTTGGTTTGCTCTTCTCCAGCAGATGTGAGTTGCCAAATTTCGCATTAAAAGGTTGAGTAGGTCTAGAAACTCTGGGGCTGAATTTTGTTATAGGCTTATAATGAATTGTTGAAATAGATCATCTATTTTCATATATAGTTATGATATTTGAGCAAGATTTAATGAAAAAAAAGCCCAAACCACAAAGAGGTATGTGGACATACATAGAGACACTTGATCACACTGATGTAACAACAGACAAAATATCGTTAATCAAGAAATTAATCAATCAACCAATCAGCACATCGGTCAATCGATGAATCAATGCACTCTATCTGGCACTCAAATCCAACAGCTACAGGGCACACACACAAAGTATATTTATTTCGTATTTATGGCATTCTGCTACGTTCCCACAGTCCCAATCATTTTCTTAGCTACCATAATTATCCTGACAAGCCTTCTAAGTTACACAACTGTTTCACTTATTAGGAAGGGTGATCTATTTATCACATCATTTTGTTCTCTCTTACATAGGCTCAGTGACCTTAGCTGTGGCTTGTTCTAATGAATTTGTCACTTCCCTGGCCAGTTCAGGTTGATTTAAAGCAGCACTTTTCGGTTCAGACGTTTGAAAAGATAAGGGCTGCCAATGAGCCAACCCCTTGTTGCCTTGAAATAGCCTGAAGCCGAACACAGCAAACAAATTTACTTAGCTATTAAAAGTAATGTATATTATACTTTAGATCAGGTGCTTATCTCCATTATCGGTGAGTGGGAATAGCCAACTAAGCTTAGGACTGGAGTGACGGCGGTCGACAGTACACAGTAATCTACAGCAAAAAGATTTTGACGTGTGTAACATGAATAGCAATTTTGTATTTGCAGTGCTAAACAATTCTAAGTGCTTTACCATGGTGGGATGCTTATGATAATATCTGCGCAAAAGTCGTTTACGCCATTCAGTATACTGGAAACAACAGAGCAAGTAATGAAACTCATCATCAACATCTTTCATGCATAAATTTAAATTCAAACCCTATTTTATGGTATGTTATAGATAGAAAGAAATTCGTGAAGTGTATCTGAACGACTGAGGACGCCATCTTGCGGATTCAAGAGAGCCAGTTTCAGAAAAAATGACCCATCATGACGCCTTGTGACCTAGATACTAGAGCTGACGATTGCCGAAAACTATCGGTCATTACCGATTAACCCGATTCCTGAACTCCCATCACACACGCGACAGTTGCTGGCTTGACCCTATGACCAATGGCTGTCGGAGAGCAAAGGGGGTTNGGGGGGGGGTTCCATTTTGCTGTCCATTATATTAGAGATAAACAGCTATTTCTTACCAATCAGAGACATTGCTGCTGTTTGAGAGGGAGGGAGCGGGGCCAAAGGTGGACCTTTACTTGAATATTTATTGATTTATTTACCTATTTATCTGTTAATTTTTTTTTTATATCCACCAGAGCAACTCTTTGACAATGATATACAGTTTTGTACTAAAGCATAGTATAGTCTACATAAAAATACTCAACATTATAAATGAAATCTTTAACAAAGTCATTGCCAATCAGCGCAGTGCAGTGCTGTGGTTCCCCACACATAATTCAGGCACTCATTAATAACTGATTCGAGTGGGGAAAAAAGGGTGAAGTATCTTTCTCACAGTCACCACAACGTAAACGTCCGATCCAGGTGTCGAATGCACAAATTTTGATGATCTTCAGATACGGTGGCCGTGTGGTTTGTGAGTCATCCTCAGAAACTGAACACTTTCAAGTCTAAGGTGTATGTGTTCGATTCGCTGGCCGGGCCGGGCCAGGCGGGACCAGGCGGTTTATGTTGCGGTCTCTTTGGGAAAGACACTTTCCCTTTCCCTACTCGACTCAGGTGTAAATGAGTACCTGGCTTTAGAGCTCGGGATATCAGGGCGCTGCACAGCAGACGACCAGCAATGGCTTTGTTATATATTTCATTACACATTTTACATATTATATATGATGTGTACCCCTACAGGGTAAATAAAAGTCGCATTTCCTTTCTCTCTTTCTTTCTTTCTTTCTTTCTTTCTTTCTTTCTTTCTTTCTTTCTTTCTTTTATTTATGGAGCTACTCACAAAGCCATACGGCCACTTTGCCGCCTCAGATTTGTCCCCTTGTTACCCCCCTACCCCAACCAAAACTTATCCCCTCCCCCAACCTCCTCTTCCCGCTTTTATCATCGACAACACCCATCCACAAAATACTCATCCCCTCTGTACTGACTTAGGAAGAGAAATGGTTCATCGATTTATCGTAATTTGTTCCCGGCATTCTCCAGCAGGAAGAGGTTAAGTCTAGATGTATGTATGTCCAAATATTATGTCAATGTTCTTGTTGTGTCCTGGGGCATCCAGTGACAAAAATGCCTTGCAGCCAGTCAAAGTGGGGTTGGGCTCAAATTCCTATTTTGATCATATCAAATTGTTGCTACCATACAATGGCTTAGATAATGTACATACTCTGAGTTTCAGGCAATTATTACTCGGCCAAATTACTGATTGTGTTCAATCCAATTAATCTGGTAAAAATTATATGAAATTCCCCCATTTTTTGGGCCTTGCGTGCCAATGTCAGGGTGTAGAAACTAGACGTATATAAAAAGACCTGTGATCTAGATAAAGCATCCAATTTTAAAGTTTCAGGTACATAGAATGTGTGTTAGGCCTATATTTTAGCAGGCGGTCAAAACCAGCCTAATAAAAAATTTGGGACCAAGACAGAAGAAGAAGTGACTGTTTCTGAAAGAGGTTTGTGAAAAAGTTTCGGCACTGACCCTTCCTCCCCCCCGCCCCCTTTTTTTTCTTCTCCTTAAAAGAGCGGACAAAAGGAGTAATTTAGCCTTCTTGAGAAAAAAACAAACAAACAAACAAAACTTCCGAAATTACAGTAGAATTGTAGAACAATATATTTTATTTATAGAGTCGAAAGAAGGAAAAACAATGGGTGCGGCCAAACTTTAGAGATCAGGTAGAGATAAGACATCACTGGTGGTGACGTCAAGATAGATGCATAGTAAACACATTACCTGTGAACAACATTCTGATGGGGTTTTATCTTGTTGTGAAGGGAGATTACCCACACTGTCTTTACACTGACAGAGTTACCGGGTGCAGTTGTATTCAAATGCTTCAGGCCTTTGGCACCTATTGTTTTTTCTTCTTTTGACCCTATTAACATTCTGTGTTATCCTATTATAATATATATCGCTGTGATTTCCGGAAATTTCTTCCATGGAGATTAAAGTACTTCTTTTGCCCGATCTTTTAAAGGGGAAAAAAAAGGCTTAAATTGTACCTGAGACTTTAAAATTGGATGCTTTATTCAGATCACAGGTCATTTTACATATTTCTACACCCTGATACTGGGCCCCCCAAAAAAGGGGGATTTTATAATATATTAGCGGATTAATTGGCTTGTACACAATGAGTGATTTGCTCCTCTAATAGGTGTCCCAAACTTTCATAGCTGACTCCAAATAATTCTGTCTAAACCTCAGCAGGGACCAGCCCATCAGACAGAGCTGAGTTTTTTTGGTCTCTGCAATTTGACAGAATGGGAATCCACACCCCGTCCGTGTATTCTGTGAACAGTCTTTAACAAAGGCTACGTTTTTGGTTGGTGCGCGCCAGCCACAGTGAGGAAGGGTGCACACCTACAAGAGGTTTGTTAAAAATATGTCGTCTTCAGAACAAATCTGGAAGAAAAAGCTCGACAACATGATGGCGGCTATCTACCGTTTCAAAGTAATTGTTATTGGAGTAGTTCATTAAGAGCCTTGAGTCGTATGTGGACGTGGCAAGATTCAACGGTGGTCTGCATGCTATGAATGAGGCAAAGATATAAGTATAGCAGACGCCGCTCACAAGTAAGTGCGTTATTTCCTGTCACTTCCGCATTAGTTGCAGCCAAGATGGCTTGCCTAGAGATTGCTACTTTCTTTGCTAAGCAAGGGGTATGGTTTCCCATTTTGTCAATTTCAAATAACCAAAAAAAACGCAGCCCATGACTTCTATCATATTAATCTTCTTTGTTAAGGAAAGGCTCCTCATTTTGTTCAACTGAAGGAACCAAACAAACGTAGCCCTTCTCCATTTCTGTACGCCCTTCTATATACCTCACTGCAAAATTACGTCATCACATTGTGTTTGTCAAAGCCTTTGACAAGTCTGACGTCCAGCCAAGTCATCATAAATTCCTCAGCACGCATGGAGGGCGCAACGGTTGTCTGCATCCTAAATCTGAGCAGTTAATGATATATATTAACACGTCAGGATTTTCTATAAATAAACTAATCTCGTGGCATTCATCGAATAATGTTTTCAATCACTGCAATCCCCACCCTAC
>JAWQUT010000510.1:342134-357171 GCA_033807755.1 Ellobium chinense
TGGTGCTGCTGTGCACATCGCTAAATCTGGACTAATGAACTTCGTCGTGCCTACTGGCAAAAACCCGGGGATTTGTTCTTGCAGCACGATAATTTCGATACTGGTTTGGAAACGAAGTTCTACGTCGCAAATAGACCTATTAAAAATAAGACATACGACTATGTCAAACAACTTTGTTTTGTTTTCTGAGCTCAGTTCTAAAATGTCATACCGCTTCAAGTGCAAAAAATTAAAACCAAATTAGACCAAATTCACTTTTTTTTAAAAAATTGTTCACAACTTTGACGTAGCTCAATGATGATGTATTTCTTTCCGTTCAGACTTTTTTTTTTTTACCTTAACATAGCTTTCACATTTTCTGAAATAACCCGTCATATGTGTCATGGATTAATTCATAAGGGAGACTTTCCAACAAATTTTTATTTGTTGTAGCTGTCATAGTGTCTGAAATAGGCAGCCGTATGCGTAATGGATTAAGTCAGAGAGAAGCAATATAATGCGTATGGTCCTTCCCCCTTAAACTGCCGTACTGCAGACCAAGCCGAATTCGACCTTATCGCAGTCCCCTTCACGCGGATGAATTCTTTAGCGTCACTGTCAAGTGGTTAAAGATAAAAAGGATTCTCTGGTTTTCAAGATAAAATTACCTTGGTCACAAACTTGGAGCTGCCGTAGCAGTATAAACACACACACACACACACACACACACACACACACACACACACACACACACACACACACACACACACACACACATACACAAAAGAGACAAATCGTCAGTTATTCAAACTAGGTAAACCCAGGAAACCTTTTCAACCCCAGGGTCAGCTGCGAAACCTTGAATATCCTTGACCGTGGGTAACAAAGATAGTACATCAATCGTTCTGAATGTTTCCTGAAGTAATGGATGTGAACATTTTTGTTTGCTTCTGTTCACAATTTATGTAAAGTTTTCTTTCTTTCTGAATTGAACGTGTAAACGAATGGTGCTGTATTCAAGATCTAAAGATAATGGGTTCGATTCCCGACCGCGGTCATTTTGTAAGTGCCTGAAAAAGCATTTCATTCACATTTTCCTCAGTCCACCATGCGGCACTGTATGCTCTACAGGGAGCTGAGAAAGTCCTAGAGTGATCAGGTCTGCTGAGGTAATTACTAATAATAGCGTCAAGTCGCGTGAGCGGGCATTAGCCTGGATATGAGACTTACAAACCGTTTTTTTTATCATTATTAAGGTCTATGAACATTATAACTCAAACAGTTCACATCGTTTCCCCCTCGCTCCTCTCTGCCCTGTTTTTATCCCCCCTCCCCCCCCCCCCCNCCCACCTCCACGTCTTAAAATAAACTACAGTAAAGAACCCTGGATTCTACTACTACTCTACAAACCTTTAATTACACCTTAGAAAAATCTCTTCTTGGCCCTTACCACCAGAGCAATTTATATCTGGGCAGAGGCGTAGACTCCTCTTCCTATACTTCCTCTTCTCTGCTGGACTCCAAGTGTAGGCTATGCCTGTGTGTCTGAAGATTACAGACCTTCAATGAAAATAAAGCGATACTGGTATCTTATCCCTTAGGGAGAGAATGCAAAATTTGTCCTCTGGACAGATTCAGAATCGGCCCTGGATGTGTGAATCAGACTTCAAATTAGTTTGCATTCTTTCCTAATGTGGTGAACTAAAACCTGAAGCTTGGGACAGATATTTCTGTGTGGGTATGGCTTTCTGTGCGGAACACTTTTCGTTAAGAAAACGAGAACTGTGGCTGTATGTCTAAAACATGCGTTAATTGACGTATTTCGTTGACTGCAGTGAACACTGATATTGTTTTGCGAGTTTCCTGTGGTTCCCGCAGTGTGTGAACTAACGTGAAGACAATGTTTAGGGCTACTGGCTTGTTTACACCTTTCGATGTAAAAAAAAAAAAACTTTCGCAACATAAAGGAAACAATAGTTGCACTGTCTGTGTAACATCAAATTTTCGTAGCTTGAAGGAAACATAATTGCACTGTCTGTGTATTCTCAAACTTTCGTAACATGAAGGACACAATAGTTACACTGTCTGTGTATCATCAAACTATCGTAACGTCAATGAAACAATAGTTGCACCGTCTGCGTATAATCAAACTTTCGTAACATGCAGGCAACAATAGTTGCACTGTCTGTGTATCATCAAACTTTCGTAACGTCAAGAAAACAATAGTTACACATCTGTGTATCATCAAACGACAGTAACAGGAAGGAAACATAGTTATCTGTCTTTATCACTACACTTTCGTAACGTGAAGGAAACAGTACTATCAGCTTACTTAACAAGTGGTTTACGTCCATTTGGTGTAACCCTAGGAAGAGTGTTTTTGGATTAATACGAGAGAGGATTAAGGAGCAGAAAGCGTCCTTGGTAGAGCACGTGAAAAATAATATGTAAGAACTCCCTTTCTCGTCTCTTGCTGTATTTTTAGGGAAATAATAAATCATAGAAACTGTCTCTGCCCGCGGCAACGTCGACATACGTCCAACCATATAAAGTGGTGCAACGTTACTTCATTCAAGTGTCCAGTTAACTACGTCACCAATGCCACTACGTTCTTATGGGTTCGCATTATTGTCGTGAAAGGAGCTCACCCACAATTCTTCACACATGTAAAGTCACCGAATGCAAGCGCATTCATGAGAATTAGATCATTCTTCAGTGTCTAAAAATGTGAAAAGCACCCAAAATTTTTCAACAATACCTTTAAAACATATTCACTTCGAATTCTGATTTGGTTTCCAAGTTTTTATTAGGCTGGTTTTGATCTCTTGCTACTACATAGACCTAACACACTTTATTTTCATATCTAAAAAGCTCAAATTGTACCTGAAACTTTGAAACTGAATGTTTTATCTAGGTCACAGGTCTTTTTACATATTTCTACATCCTGACATTGGCTTACAGCCTTCTCCCCCCTCCAAAAAAAAAAGGTGGGGATTTATATATTAGCGGATAAATAGGAATGTACGCAATCAGTGATTTAGCCTATCAACAGATGCACTGTCTGAAACATCACCTTCCCTCAAGCACATCTTGGAGATTTCCATTTTAAAGCCAAGTTGACTCCGGACACTTGTAAACTAAGGTGATGATATTTTTGAGAGGACAGTCTATTAAAGAAAGGAATCAGCTGGAGAGGCCCTGTAAAATGTTATTTGTTCTCAAGAGATTTGGGCCAACATTTTTAGAGTTGTATTTAGCGCTGCTGATTTTCATGGTGCTGCTTTATTGCTGTTGTTGTTATTACTGTTGCTGTTGTCGTCGTTATTGTTGTTGTTGTTGCTGCTGTTGTTGTTATTGTTGTTGTTGTTGTTGTTGTTGTTCGCGTCATTTTTGTTTTGCTGTTAATGATGATGATGGTACTGTTTATACTATTATTATTGTCTTTGTTCTGATGTAGTTGTAAATATGGTTGTTTGTCCTTTATTATGTTTCGTCGTTGTTGTTGCTATTGTTGTTATATATTTTTGTTGCTGTTGTTGCTTTTGTTATCTTAGTTGTTGTTGTCATTATTGCTACTGCTGAGGCTATTACTATTGTTGCTGCTGCTGCTGCTGTTGTTGTTTTTGTTGTTGCTGCTTCTGTTGTTGTTGTTGTTGCTGCTGCTGCTGCTGCTGCTGCTGCTGCTGCTACTGCTGCTGTTTTTGTTGATGTTTGTAGAGAAAGAGTTGGTATGTTTATGTGTAATTATTAGAGTAGAATTTGGGATGTAAGAATCATCAGGACACAGTACAAAGCATTGGGTGAGGGAAGGATAACAAGACAAGCTCTCCTCCCCGCTGTTCGCCTGCGCCTCCGCCCATGACTTAAACTGCTGTCCGCGCCGATGGCCATGGACAAATCTATCTAGCAATCTAAGACTATCCCTTTAAACTAACCGGGCCCGACGTGTTAAGAAACAATCAATGCACGGCCTCATCAATAAAATTATTGGACTTCCAGTCTCCCAGGACAATCGGTCTTAAAGGGAAGGTTCTGCGTTTCAGGACGAAAGTCTTAAACGTATGCTGTGTAAAGCCGTTTTCATTTTTCGTCACTGAGGGTCGTCTCTACAATAGGCCTACTTACTTACAGGTTACCAGCACTTATTGTTTTTTCTTCTTTCGGCTCTATTAATGAAATGTGTTATTCTACAAATTCTACTGTGATTTTGCAATTTGGAAATGAAAATACGACTTTATTTACCTCGTGGGAAAACTTGTAAACAATGTCACACACTCTTATAAATTTCACTCACACTACAAAGACATAGAGTCATACACATCATACATATGAATACATAATATTACAAATAATATATATAACAACGTCATCGCAGGTCATTGCCAGCGGTGCATTGGCCTGGTCTCTCAGTTCAAAAGCCAGGTACTCAGTTATAGCTGCGCCGAGTGGGGAAAGGGAAGTGAAAACCGCCCGGCCCGCGACTTAAACACACAAACATTAGACCTGACAGCCTTCAGCTTCTGAGTACGATTCACAAAGACACTTCATCAGATCTTCTATAAAGGAATGAAGCAATCCGGAGTCCACCGATATCGGAGAACTTCCGCATTGACGATAGGATCTCTCAACATCGTAAAAATGGCTCTGCATGTTGAACGCTACTACAGGGTGCTTTCTGCACTAATGCTCTAATATACATCTTACGATTTTAAGAAATCCCATCGTTAACGCGCAAGCTCTCGATTAACCTGTCCATTAATGATGAGACTTCCTCCAAGAATGACTTGAACTCTGCATGTTGAACGCTACCAAGGATGCATTCAGCACTGATGCACGAATGTAATTCTTATGGTGGTAAAATATCCCATCCTTAATGCGCAAGCTCCCACTTCTTTCCGCAAGTCAACTAGAATGTTACAATAATGAGAGATCCCATCGTTACTGCGCAAGCTCTCGCTAGCTTCCCCAAGTTAACACAAAATTAAAAAACAACGGTTGTCCACCCAAGACCAAGACATTCCCTTTAAGGCTGGACGGCCGGATACGAAATCCTATGTTGATAAACCGGGCGAGAAGAAGGCAGATAATTCTCACTTCCTCGCCGACAAGAGTTCTTGCTCTTGGGAGTCCAGTCCGGCAGGTTTGATTGGTGTAATGAGAACGGCGGAGAGGGGGCACTGTTGGGGGGAGGGGGGAAGGGGTAGCGGCAGAAATGGACAGAAAATGAAGAGGAAAATGGAGATATCTAATTCCATGGACTGATCATCCTGCATTGCGAATCGTAAACGGGAAAACAAGAATGAAAAAAGGAAAACAGAGGACAAGGGAGAAATAAGGAGAGAGAGCGAGAGCGAGATAAGGAGAGAGAGAGAGAGAGAAAGAGAGAGAGAGAGAGAGAGGACAGGAATGAACAGAATTGGGCCGTTAAGTGATAACAGTAGCCTACTAGACAAAATGAAGTCCGTCAAAATCAGGCTTTTGTCGCTAAATCAGGAACTGAAATATTAGGTTCTCAAGGTAAAATGGACCACCCGTGTCAAAGTTTTGTTTGTTGCAGAAATTCATAGTAAAATCATTTCTATACATAAAAACATTGTTGCCATTTCTTAATAGGTAAATCGTCAGTAATTGTTAACAAATTTGTGTTCCTTTGAGGTATATTAGGTGAATTATGCATTATGAAATGATCTTCAGGAGCGATTTCTGAGATCTTTTTTGTGACTGCCTGAGGCGATCTCGCCCCCCCCCCTTTTTTTNTAATGAGTAAAAGCCATTCAAAAAATGTTCGTCCTCGCAGTTGACACGACAGTTATAAATAGGTCTACGTTAAAAATAACCAATATATAGCATGAGCCCCTTCTTTTAAGATTTTGTTTATTCTTTTTTTAAAGAGCAGTCAATGATCACCGAGGAAAAGAAAAGCCTTTCTGGCCGCACTGAGGATACCGGTCTTTTCTATCATTATGATGTGCCCAGATGAAGAGAGGAGATACAGGAGTCTTAGAGAAAAAAAATGACAGTTCAATGTGTAGCACTGAGAACGCACTACCACATAATGTGTTCAAATGTTGTTTTGAAAGGCTCCTAACTTAGTGGGCACTATACATTGACTTAATTATGGTGATGCGTTCGAGAATAGCTCGGGTCATTAATGACATGGTGTCTGGAATCGTTCCTACAATAAATGAGACGCGGTGTACAATAATCCGTAAAATTTCCATCAAAATTTTATAAAACATTACCCTGTCAGTCCTGTCACACACCTTTGTTATTAAATCTATGTCTTCAGACACTCTCTTTCATAGAACAATAAACCCTGCAAACCAGATTCATCAAAAGTCGTTTCGGAAATTTCGGTAACATCTAAGGCACCGTCTTTTTGCACATGATTAAGACATAAAGGTGATAAGCAATTGATCATTGGCTGATAGGTGAGTTTAAACAATCTAACTACAAGTACTACCGCTTAAACCATGTGACGTTACGGTAGAACCGGTTCTCACCTTCAATCCACTACACTGGGTACGACGCTGGACTTAATTCACATGCCAACACGAACCATGAGAGGCAGCGGTCAAATTTTGCAGCCCGGTTTCAACTGACAAATCGGCAGACAACACACGAAACAGTTATTTTCCATAACAATGGGTCACGCAGCCAGTTGGAGGTTGGACCCGAGGCGCCTCGCTCTAGTAGAGGTAAAGTCAGTGCCCTCCAATCAAATTAGTATGTTCAAACCATAATCGGAAACGTGTCCAGTGACATCACACATAGCCAAAGCATACATAGTTAATTACATGTTTGGAGGTATGTTTATTTTTGTTGTAGTTCCTTGGAGAGCTTGCTCTATTCCGAGACGGTTAAACACTCCAAAACATGATTTCCTTAAATGAAAAACATGAGGAGTGAGGTGGTATTAGAAGAACTTATCACTATTGTACACCAAGGCTGTGTTTGTTTGCTCCCTGCTATTTTGACAAAATAGGAAGCTTCACTCCTTCTTGTGGGCAGTCTTAGCAAAGGAAAAACGCTTTTGGTTAGCGCCAGTCACAGTGAGGATGGGTGCACACCTACTAGAGGTCTGGTAGAAATGTGTTGCATTTTGTACACAACTGAAAGGCAACGCTCGATAACATGTTGGCAACCATCTACAGTTAAGATTGGTTAGTGGAACATCTCGTCTACGGTGTTATGTCGGAGGAGGATATGACATGAATCAACAGTGTTATGTATGCTAATGCATGAAGCAAAGACCTCCTGAGTCAGTGCATTGTTTCCTGTATCTTCTGCATTATTCGCAGCCATCTTCGCTTGCCTACAGACTGATACTTCTGTTGCTAAGGAAGGGATATGGCTCCCCTTTTTATCAGATTGTAGGAACGGACTCAAACAAACGTAGCCCCNACACATAAATAAGCAAATAAGAAACCACATTTCTTCTATGAAATAGAGACATTAATCATACTTGTCTGTTCCTCCCACGGCGTTATTTCGCAGCCGCCAAATGCGATTTAACACCGGCCATCTGATCCTACTGATGTATGTCAATTAATTTCTGATTGGTCCATAATCAAATTCCCACCAATCAGCATGCCTGTCTTAGCCTCCTCTAAACCTCTCTTCGTTGACATTGTTTCATCATGGCGGATTTCTTGAGACCTTTTCTATGGCATTTCGTTTGCGTCATTTGTCCAGAATATTGTGGCAAATGATGATGGTGATGGATTTTAGATTGTGATCAAGAAAGCTATAAGATAAATGCGGCTAATATACTGCATTATGTAAAAACAGGGGCATTGACATTTCGGCAAAGAATAGATTGAAAGCTCTGAGAGAAAGGCAGGAATAATATGCTAGCTATAAATAGTATAATCAATATTGTAGTTCTTCCAAAAAAAGTCTCTGACTGCTTGAAAATGTCTTACAGAAGTTAATATAGGAAGGGTATCACCGAGTATCCTATCATCTGAGCTTATCTGGCAGGAAGGCAAGAAACTTGGGATGTTATTTAGTTGGAAAAAAACAAAAAAAAACAAGTCATGATAATGACGAAGTTTTTTTTTTGCGGTTGTTGCTGTAGCAGCAGCAGTAGTTAGTAGTAGTAGTAGTAGTAGTAGTAGTTGCTGTTGTTGTTGTTGTTGTTGTTGTTGTTGTTGTTGTTGTTGTTGTTGTTGTTGTTGTTGTTGTTGCAACTTTACATTATTATTATCACCTCAGCAGTACAGAATACTTAAGGGTATTCTTCACTCCATGGGATGCCTGCAATGCCTTTGGCATTTATAGGTGCTGGTCATTAGAATGGTGATAATTATACTTCACTGCCTATCGCCAGGTACAGCTTTTACAGACAAGTGGAATTTTTAAAAAATGAGAAAGGAATGCTCTCCGAAGGCTATTGTTTAATGTGACTATGACTACAATCGAACCGCTGACCTTAAAGGTCTCATGCCTGAGGCCTTAATGTTGCAGGAGCCTAATTGTCAGAACAAAAGTTCGACAGTCAGAATCGATAACAACAGCGTTTAAAGTATGTCTCGTCTGTATTGTACATTGTGTTGCAGCAAAGCGAGAGGGCGGGAGAGGGATTGGGTGAGGGGTTGGGAGTGAGTTCAGTTTTGAAAGGTAGAGGTGCGTGGAGTAGACCTAGGAGTACAGACTTTTTGAAAACGCAACATTCTCCAATCCCACGTCCCTCCCTTTTACTTTAGTTAATCCGACAGAACTGAAAGAGAGGGGCCTAAAATAGGTCCCACATCAACCAAAGGACAAAAAGATCGAAAACAGTGACTAAACGGCTCACCATACTTTGGCCCGAAATTCCTGCGGTGCTTTTCCATCATCGGATACAAGCACCGACAATGAACGCAGGTTTTTGCTCGGGACGGTAAAACCATATGAAAATAATGACCGTGGGTGGACTCCGGGCGAACAATCATGCGCACACCTTGTGAGCGGGGCTTCCGTCACGCCGGGAATGATTGCCCCTTGTTAAAACGGGGCAAGGAAAACAGAGTGGATGGGAAATTGAATAGGTTTCTGACACCTTCAGCCATTTCTTGCTCTAAGCCGTTTCTCAGTTTTCCCGTCTTCCATATCGGGCTGGGCCAGACGTCTCGCTGAAGGGCCCTCAATCACGCCTCAACTTTTTTCCCGGGATTACCTCCCCCTCACCATAATCTTCATCCAAAAGCATCATCTGTTCGGTCCAGAATTTCTTCGCAGTCGACAGTCGTCACTGTACCAGCAAAATAATCGTTCACATTTTTATTCCTCTCATTTCAAGCAAAACAAAATTAAAAGACAACCCAAAACGAAACGAAACAAAAACAAAATAAAACATACAAACAAAAGTTGTTGCTCTCTTACTTCAATATTATCATTTTCACAGATTCTTTTGTGCATTCATGCACTCCACGTATTCTTCCTACGACTATAGATCATTCTTATAATCACGTGTATGCATACAAAGACCTACTTTATTGCGTCTTAGAATCTAACGAGAAAAGCTCAGAAGGTGTAATTTGATTGATTGATTGATTGATTGATTGATTGATTGATTGATTGATTGATTGATTGATTGATTGATTGATTGATTGATTGATTGATTGATTGATTCCTTTTGAAAACTATTTATTTATTACAATTAATTTATTTATTTATATATCCAATTCTAAATTTATTGATTTATTTTGTATGAGAAAAAGATTGGCGGTTCTCACATTTGTTTTTCTTCTCAAAATGTCAGTGTAGGGCTTGACCTTATTAAACAGCCTGACAAGTTAATGAAACTTTCGTCGAAGTCTGAGTTAGGACATTTTGCAATCACAGCGACAAAGTGGATCTTATTTGTCTCAGTGATTTCAAACTGCCATCTCAATAAGACAGTCGTAAAAGGTTAATATTGTCCACGTCAAGTGAGGAATTGCTAAAGCGACCAGTGCAAGTAATTTAAGCTTTTTCTTGGCCTCCACAGGATAAACTCTCACGTCTTTCCCAACATTGCCACTCTGGTCATGTGATTTCAACTATTGCGAGAGTGATTTTACTCCTACATATCCATACGCATGATACTGAAGCAAATTTTAGTGTAGAAAAACAAAGTCATATAATATTACCGTCAAAAAGAAAGAAACCCAGAAATTTTACCCATTTTACCCTTCACTATTTTGTCCGAACAATTTACGAAATTTTCCTTGCGTGGGGAGACATGGTCTTCAGTAAGGCCATTTTACGCTGCCCCTTCCCCATCCTTTCTCACGCTCATCCGTCTCCTTACCAACCCACCCCTTACCCAGGCCTATGGCCATTTAATCGGATAAAACTACTCGCTTTAACCCTTGCACTTTTGCTCTCTCTATATATACAAATCTAATTCTCTCCTTCTCCTCGTTTTATTTCGCTGCTCGTTTCGCGTTCTTCGCTCTACGTCCATTTTTTTAAAAAATTCACGATGTATTTAAACACGTTTTCACCATAAAACAAAAAGCGGATTACCTCGTGCGTCTTCCCGTTTCCTTCTTTGTCGTCATCACAATCGTAACATGTGTTACAAGAAGCAAATCTAGTTAAAATTTAAAGAATAAAATCGCTCAACTCTTTGCAAGCCTTAACTCGGTTCTTTGAGCGCCTGTTTTGTAGGCGGTTTCCCTTTAAATTTGAAGGTCGTCTCTTTCCTGGGTTTCAGGATTCAAGACGATCTCTAATATTTTTTTGTTTGGCTGATATTGTTTTATTATTTTTGAAACTGTTTATATTGCCAACAGGAGTACAATGTCATGTGTTCTTATTTCAAGCTTTCTGGTCTGTAGCTTCAGGCGTGCCAAAATTATCGTGAGAAGTGTGTGTGTATTTATTACTGTGGGTTGTTGTTTTTTTTCTTCAGTATTCCGAGCACTGTGTGTGTTTCGGCAAGTCCTGTGGCAGACAGTAGTCAGTATCGTTCAGAGGATGATAAAAAATGAATGGAAGAGATGAAGACATAAACACCTGCGCAAATTCACTTGATGGGCTTAGCTTGCTAAACAGAAAATTAAAAAAAAAAATGGGGAGGGATTCTTACGTGTTTCACTACTATTGTGGTGCCGGCAGGCAAGTTGGCGTTATGAGACCAAGTTTCCCAAAATTATTTGAGAGAGGGGTAATTATTTGCTTCAGAACCTAATAAGTCCGTATTCTTTTTTCATGAAATTTAAACAGCGTATATTTTTTTCTTTCGCCCGACATTTCTGAGAAAACACCTCAGGAATGTCAGGATTTTCATCTTGCTCGCGCCGTCATTACTCGTGCTGCGTGACGTCAGAAAGCGAGATAGGCTAGCCGGCGTTTGGTCCAGGCAGTCTGCGCATGCGTCTGCACCAATCTTGTTTTTTAACGTCATGTATCATTAGTAATGGCAGTGTACAGTGGATGAAAATCCCGATATTCCAGCAGTGTTTTCTTAGAAATGGTCAAGCGGAAGGAAAATGTACGCAGTTCAAAATGTTTAAAAAATATAATATATTATTTCATGGATTTGTTTTTTCGACTGTGAAGCAAATACCTACCCCTGCCCTTTAAAAAAATGTTCTGTAATACCACGGCACAAATAACATTAAATCAGATTAGCCGCGCATGGGAAAAAACATTTAATTCGAAGAACTCTTGCAAATAATGTAATAGAGCGATTCTATTCAAGATTAAGCATCAGCAACTTAAACTCTCCGAAAATGAAAGAAAACTTTGGAAAGACGGCTAGAGAGAATAGGAGGAAAGAGAAAGGGAGAACGAGAGACAGGCACACTGAGAGAAGCCAAGACTTAGAGAGAAAGAGAGACAGAGCGAGAGAGAAAGAGTCAGAGAGGAGTAATTGCATTAAGATACAGATGATTGAAAATGAAAGAGCGAGAACTATTACAAATTGTATGCATCTATCACTTATTTCAGTGCAACCGCCTCTAGTCAGAGACGACGATAAAAGAAATCTCTAGCATTGTGCCCAAGAAAGCATGCAGCCCCCAGGCGTAGTTCCCCTTCCCTTCAAATAGAGGTGGCGCTCCCTCTGATGACGGATTCATCCTTGCTGAATCATCTCGTATATATAACAAGGCTGGGCAAGTTCATCAAAAAAAAAAAAAGGCACTTCAGATCAAGTTCAGTTCCTAAGCAGAAAAATGCCCTAGATCAAGTTTAGCTCAGTTCTATGAAAATTGAGTAGTTTTCTGCTTAGATCATTTCCTCTGGATTTTAGAAATCTGCACTCAGTTCTGATTTTCGAAGTAGATGTCACGAGAACTGAAAATTAAAGTTTGGATTAGGTTTAAAATAGTAACAGTTGAGATCCAGATCAGTTCGTATTAGCTTTTTAAGCTCAGATACGATTTAACAGAACTGATAATATATGAAGCGGTTCGTGAATTTAAGATCCATTCTCGTCTGAGCTTAAGAGCTATTTTGGACGAACTAATCTGGCTCTGATCTGTAGCGTTTTTTGGGTGCTTGATATGAACTTTAATTCCTATTTAAATTTCAGTTCAGTTAAATCTTTCTCGAAAATCAACACCGATTCCAAAAACCAAGGAGAACTGATCTGTTCTTAAAACTACTCGATTATAATACATGTGAGCTAGAATTTAAAGTTTTTTTTCCCCATAGTGAACTAAACTTGATCTGAACTGACTTGTTTGGTGAATCTGCCCAACCCTGCTCATACCTAACTCACAGTCGTTCGAGACAGATTAAATAAATTACACAGTGTAAATTTCTTAGATGTGATTGTCCCAAACCTTATGTTTTCCATTGCAAATGAGTGATCTCCTGTCATTTGGAGCAACAACATCTTATGCCAGAATGATGCTAAAGTAGGTTAAAAACAAAACAACAACATTTCTTCAACTGATGGTGGCACATAATGTTAAACTGTCTCTATCATACCTATACTCTGATACTGACAAAATGCGACTTATGCCTAATTTTGAGTGATTACAAGCTATAATGTTTAAATTGCTGCAGAATCTTCCTCTCTCTCTCCTCTTTTCATCCGTCCCTTCCTTTCCACTTCCTTTTTCCATCCGTCCCTCTTTCCCTCCGTCTCTCATTCCCTTCCTCCCTCCTTCTACCCTCTCTCTCTCTCCCTCCCTCCCTCCCACCAATTCTCTCCTCCTTCCTTCCTTTCTCCCCTTTCCTACTTCCTCAATCCTTCTCTCCCTCCCTCTCTCATTCCCTTCCTTTCTCTTGTCTCTCTCTCCATCTCTTCTTTTCTCCCTCCCTCCCTCCCTTCCTCTCCCCCTTCACTCAATCACTCTAAAAAAGCCCACGCCTTTTACCAGCGTCACCTCAAGATGACCAAAACATTTTAATTTCCCGCTGCCCGGGCCATCATGAAGAGTTCAACACTATGTGATTGGACCTCACGCCAAAAAATAAAAAAAATGAGAAGTCTCGCTGGCCCACTTTCTTCTCTCCTTTATGTCATCTGGGCCATGTTTGATGTCATTGACACTTTCTCTTATTCCCTCCATTGCCCCCTTCTCCCCTCTCACCCAATTTGCAATCATCACCAAAGTAATCTATTGACTATTTCTGTGATTAAAAAAGAAGAGGAAAAATAGAGACGGCAGTAACAACCGGTCTGTGCAAACATGTGCTGAATTAAAAATGAAGAAAACAAAAACGATCAAGACTAGCCAGTCATTTAGACAGGAGTAGAAAATAAAAACAATAGTTGCAAGATAGGCGGGTAACCTAGCAAAGATGCCACCCAGCCGCCAATCTCTTCATCAAGCAAATTTTCCACCCAGTAAGCAAGCAACCCATCGACCCACTGACCCATTCGCCCACATAAGCAAGCAAGCAACGAACTAACCAAGCAAGCAAGCAAGCAAACAACCAACCAACCAGCCAATCAGTCAACCAACCAGCCAATCAGCCAACCAACACACCAATCAACTAAAAAAGCAAGCAAGCAACCAACCAATCAATCCACCTAGCCATGCACCCACCAACCAACCAATCAACCAGCCAACCAACCAAGCAAGCAAGCAAGCATGCAACCAACCAACCAACCAACCAACCAATTAACTAATCAATCAATCAACCAACCATTCTATCAACCAATCAACATATCAAGCAAGCAAGCAAGCAATGAAAACATTCGATACATTACAATCAACAATGGATAAATAATAGCAAAAATTGAAAGATAGGCGGACAAGTTAGCGAGGAAGCAATTCAACTGCAATCTATTCACCAACCCACCAACCAACCAACCAACCAACCAACCAACCAACCAACCATCAATCAGAAGTAATAAACAACATTATAACCATTCTTACCATTGTGAGAATTACATTACAGGTAGCTCATCGGTGCTAAGTGCACCTATAGTAGCGCTCAACATTGCAGAGTTAATGTAATTCTTATGATGGCAAGAGATCCCGTCGTTAATGCGCAAGTTCTCGGGTCACATTCAATTCATCATTTCAGTCATGCCCATAACCTTCACATGACTAACAACCTGTGCGCCATTCTGCGCAGTTGGGTGTCCTTCTTCCATTACATGAGCATACTTGCTTTGTTCTTCAATAAGATGCCTGTGTCCTCCCCCCCCCCCCCCCCCCCCCCCNACTTGTCTCTATCGTTTTCATAACGGAAATATTGGTCACAGGAGGGGTTTTCAAGCTTTTCTTTATGGTCCAAAAGAGAGTAGGGACGAAACTTCTGTTTTTGTCTCTATCTCCTGCTTGTGCTTTTGTTCATGTAGTGCACGACATTTCTATAGGTCTTCCACCACAGTGTTCTAACCATTGAGAGCGTGTGCATTAACGGTGGGATGTCATACTATCGTAAAAATTACACTAGTCCACTGGTGCTGAATGCACTTCTAGCAGCATTCAATATGCAAAGGTAATTTAATTCTTAAGATCGTAAGAGATCACATCTTTAATGCGCAAGTTCTCCGTTAACCATAGCAATGATTTTAGTTCGCACAAGTAGACACACACACACACACACACACACACACACACACACACACACACACACACACACACACACACACATACACACACACACACACACACAC
>JAWQUT010000510.1:378171-420207 GCA_033807755.1 Ellobium chinense
GAGAGAGAGAGAGAGAGAGAGAGAGAGAGAGAGAGAGAGAGAGAGAGAGAGAGAGGTGTATGATTTGATTGTTAAGTGCACTGTTATTGTTTGCTCATTTACAACAAGTTGTTGCCTAAGCTGAAGAAACATACTTTCATTGTTATTTCTTCACAGATTGCCACCAAAAACAACCATGTGAAAAAAAAATTCCAATTCCATGCTTACTTTGAAAGGATTTAACATAGAAAAATAACAGATCTTAGGATTGGAACTCTAAACTGAGACGATAGGGAATTTGAAATTGTAAGATTCAAGGTAATATCATTCTGATGTAGAGGGTTTGCATAGACTCCACTTTATCAAAACTCCTTGGAAGCCTGGAAAACATATTGATTAACAGATGTTCTGGTTGTTAAAAGACATTTTTAGTGAGAATACAATAATCTGTCATTTGAAATTCATTTCTTTTAAGTGAAATTCATTAATATGTGGATTGTGATTAAGTGACGTCGAATGTTTATCTGTGGAATAATACTGGTTTGGTACAGCAGGTAAAACTATCACCAAGCTTGAAAAACATTGTGAAATCACCTGAGGCTGTATGCATAATCCATACGTAAGTTAACAAATTGTTAACCACAATGAACACTACTAATGTTTTGGGAGTTTCTCGTGGTTCCCGCTGTGTGTTAACTAATATAAGGATTATGCATACGGCCACTGTTCATTAACCCATTCCATTTGTGGCAACACCATAATATACACTTAAAAAACTCCCATTGTCTGCTGAGAAAGAAAATGCAGGTTGCAACTGAAAAAAATTGTACATTGCAATATGTTATGACAATGGCCTACTTCAAACTTGGGCCGTTTCTAAATGAGGGTAAGATATTCATGACATCCAGGCCCACGTTGACACAGTGAATAAAAAAAATGTACCACTATTTTTTTTTACTAAAATTACAGCTGCAAAGATATACACAGACACCATTTTGCTTTGCAACAAAAATGCTTCGCCTACGTTCTCTCAGAAATGTGAACACAAACTAGGACTATTTTCATACCATAGAGATAATAATAATATCAAGGGGTGCCTGTACAAAGACTGTATCAATATATGAATTATATAAAAGAGATATGGCCTTTCATTAGGCACCCCACAAGTGATGGCTGAACAGGGAATAAACTTAAATGCTTTTAAAACATTAATCAAAGTTAATATGTTGAAATGACATGTCACTTCAAATTTACACTGATGCAGTATAATATAAAATGGAACACTTCTAATACAACCATGACTTAACACGGTCTCCTCTCTAAAAATAATTATAATAATTATAATAATAATGTGGTTTATAATTTTCATATCTAGGCTAATGCCTGCTCACACACCTTCACACTATTATATTACCCCTGCAGGCCTAATTGCTCTAAGACTTTCTCAGCTTCCTCGGGAGCATATAGCACTGCTGCAATTTACAGGCACTGATCACTAATATTCTGACAAAATCTTCCACTGCCTTTAGCCAGGAACTCATGTTACAGATATATGGATTATGTAAATGAAATGCTTTTCCAAACCACTTACAACATGACAGTGATCGGGAATCGAACCCACAACCTTTAGATCTTGAGTCCAACACCTTAACCGTTCAGCCACACTGCAACAGCACATTCTCATTCAAAAGTGCCACCTATTTTGTTTCTCATGAAAAGAGTCATGGTTAATGTATAACTTCTGATATTACCTACTTTGTTTCTCACAAAAAGAGCCATAGTTAATGTATAACTTCTGATATCACCTACTTTGTTTCTCACGAAAAGAGCCATAGTTAATGTATAACTTCTGATATCACCTACTTTGTTTCTCATGAAAAGAGCCATAGTTAATGTATAACTTATGATATTACCTACTTTGTTTCTCATGAAAAGAGCCATAGTTAATGTATAACTTCTGATATCACCACATTAACAGCTTGGTCCTAAAAGTGAGCATGTTATAACCATTTTACTATGTGAGTATGTTCTCATGGAGGGAATGTAAAGGTGAGACTAATGTGCTGCAGTACTGAGCACATCAGCAATGCCAAAATCTTTATCCCATCATAACAAATGATGTACAACTAAGTTCAAACCCTCTGGTCCACATGGAGCTTGAAAATACCTGTATGTCCCAAAAGTCAAATTCCCATGTCATAACGTATGTTCCCTATGTCTTATTCTTATGTAATGAACTATTCCTACATACAAGGTCACAATATAGCAGTAATTGTGCTGAAGAACCCTAACACCCTGAACCAAACAAAAATCCACAGGCAAGGGAATTTGGTATCACATACCAGCATTTGAAAAACATGATATCACCAAATGATTAAAGTGATACTGCATAGACTGGAGTTAGATAAAGGCGTCTCCATCACGCTCATTCTAAATTTACATAAGTCACATTTTTTTCTGATGATCTGAGTTATTTATATTACTACAATCTTCCATTTACCTTCTTTTTCCTATTAAAACAATGTAGCATTTTGACTGGTTAATATATTCTAATTTTACGAGCTAAACCACATCCTCCTCACTGTTTTGCTTTGAGCTTTCTCAAAATCTCAAAGAATGACTCAGGCAAACATGGCATGAGTATGACAATACGATATACATGTACAATCCAGCTCTTTGGTCCAAACTGAGTTTGGATACATGCAGCATTTTCACGTTGTGTCCAATGTACCCCGTGTCTTATTTCCTTTGGAATGAACAATTCCTATGTACAGACAGGCAAAATAGCAATTTAGCAATATCTGCATAATATAATGTAACCCTAAATAAAGCAAAGCTACATACAGGCTAATGAGATCATGGTAATTTGATAATATCAGCAATCAAAAACATGACATGGTGAAAGGGTTAGAATTATGTTGCATAGACAGAGGTCAACTTATGACCTTTTCATTTTTTTTATCAAAGGAGTTAGCATCACTGTTGCAGTGTGCATGATATATCTTTTGAAGCAACAGGTCATTTGAGCTTCTATTCTTCCGGTTAAACCCATACATTAAACAAAACTAACCAATCAGAACTGCTACTTTACGGAAAAAGAACTTTTACAGAAAATTTGGAAAAATTCTGCACAGAAAAGACTATAGTGACTATGTCATCCTTCCCCCCNACCCCTCCCCAACCTAGTGGTTGGGACATCAAGGAAGTTGAAGAGGCCCTTCTATGCCTTCTGAGAAATTAGTTTATTGGAAATATTCCTCACCCTTCCCCACCTCTTAAGTCCCCTCTAAGGCACAAAATTCTCATAGCAGCCAGTGAACATTTAAGGTCTAAAATAAAACTGCACAGCCAAGTAAATAAGGAAGGCCCATAACATCATACTCCTCATGAACCACGGAACTTGAACATTCATTCTCCTCAGCACCCCTCTCCCAACCATCCGTTCTCTTTCCTGCTCTCTCCCTCTCTCTAACAGTATCCTTTGGCGCGTCAGTTCGGGTGTATACGGTAGACGGTCACCTCTTTTCTGGATGTTTTTGTGGACAAAATCTCTCCGCTTTGTGTAGGCAATAGGGTACTTCTCCTTCAGCTGCGCTCTCAAATCTGATAATTGAAAAAAAAAATGGGCATCATTAAAATATTATCTCTGCCTGGCTATGCTGCTATATATTGATTGAGGCTACTTAACGACACTCACGTGACGGCATGAAAACAATAGCTGTTAAAAAAAAAATGGCAATCAGCCTGCGGCTTCTCTATCAAAATTAACAGTATTCGGTTATCTAAAGATATTGCAATAAAGTGGAAATTGCAGTTAAATAAACTGCAGGTACGTGACATCGTAATGTTTCTGAACCACAATTTCCTTCAATCATAGCATTACTGATTACTGGAATCTGTAGCAATTCTCTCATGATCATTCTACAGCAAACGCGGTCAAACAAACAGGGACACTTGTCATCCACACACTGCAACCCCCGATTTTGGAATTTAACATCCTCTTCATCCACATATTGCTACTCGGCTTCTGTGATTTACCATCCATTTCATCAATATATCGCTATTTGGTGTTAGTGATATATCATCCATTTCATCCATATATTACTACATGGTGAGAGTGGTGTATTGTCCTATTCATCCAAATATCGCTACGCGATGTCAGTGATTTACCATCCTATTCATCCATCCATCACCACTCGACTTCTGTGGTTTACCATCCTTTCATCCACATATCGTTACTCAATGTCATTTTCATCCATATATTGCTACTCAGTATCAATCATTTACCATCCTATTCTTTCATATATTGCTATTTGGTATCAGTGATTTACCATCCTCTTCATCTATATATTGCTATTTGGTATCAGTGATTTACCATCCTATTCATCCATATACTGCTATTTGGTATCAGTGATTTACCATCCTATTCATCCATAAATTACTACATAGTGTCAGCGATTTACCATCCTATTCATCCATATATTACTACTAGGTGTCAGTGATTTATCATTCCTTTCATCCATACATCACTACTCAGCATCTGTGATTCACCATTTGTTTCATTCGTATGCCACTGACCTGCACTGCCATTACATGGCAACATGACTGCATTCTTTATATTTAGTATCTTAGAATGCCGATGTCAAGCTGTTTTTTTCAACGTATAGCACAGATGAAAAGTCTTAATTATCGGTTTGCCATGTGGTCTCAATTGTGTTACACCTCAACCTAAAGTTACAGGACCTTGGAAAGCACATGTATACTATGACATGTTAACTTCAGTTCAATACTGCATACACAGATGACTTTGCTTAACTAAAACCAGCATAACTGCAACTTCTGCTTACCTGCAACAGTTTCCACATAACAAAACACTGTATTTCAATAGTAACAGTCACTTGATAATTACAACTCATATTAATTGTAACTTTATGAGAAGTTGGGATTACAAGGATTTGATTGTAACTTGATTTGACTAGGATTCTTGTTTTTGTTCTTTTGTCATAAAAGGGACAGCAGAGTCATGGCACATTACCATCATTGGCGACACATTTCTGAATAGGGCCCCGACACATTGGACACAGTATGTTACTGGGTTGCATGTGACGTCTGAGGTGCCACAGGCAGGCAATGCAGAAACCGTGTTTGCACGGCTCCACAGTGTGTGGTCGGTACAGAATCTCGTAACATACGGGGCACAAGTCCTCATCCTCTACCAGTTCTGGGATAGGTTTGGGTGGCTTTGGTCTTGGTGTTCGGGGAGCTGGGAATGACAGAAAAGAGGAACTCCTAATGTTTTCCGACAAAAAGGGCTTATGTTGGTTTGCTCACCAAAATCATTTCGTGGCAAATTACGTTTGTGAGCCGTATGTAATTATATTCCTAACAAAACCGTTTTGTGAAAATGCAGATGCCTTTGACATAGCAACAGAAGTTAGGCACGAAGTTTCTTGAAGCAAAGAGTTATTTTCAAACAAAGCTACTCAATTTTCTCAAAAATAAATTTTGGCAAAGATAAGCCCTTTAATGTGTTCACATTATAACTTTTAAAAAATGAGTCATATTTTCAGGAAGATTGTAAAATGAATTCTCATGATGGGGCAGACAGATTTATACACTCAAAACCCACATGTCCCACTGAATATCGTCATTAGCTTCGAAAATGTTCTAGATCAGACATCAGACTTAAGCCAAAAGTTATGGAGATCAAGATCCATCATGATATACAGGTGTTACACATACTAAAATGCACTGACTTAGCTAATAGACTTAATCTTAATACTGAACTGATGAAACTTTTTTTTATCTCTCTGTTTCAGAGCCGAGCCTGTTATAAAACTGTGGAAGAAACTATGTCATTGTGAGTGACTTACCAGACCTCTCTTTCACCTTGCACTGACTTGTGTGCCCTTCATATCTAGGAGAAAGAATAGGAAAGTATTATGACAAATAAACAGGTCACACTCTTTGAAAGGTATTGCCATGCTTCAGGTGCAAATTTGTGTTACACGGCACTGGCACTAACAGGACTCCATACATTTTTAAAAACCACTGCATACACCAATGTTAAATGAGTCTGCCCAATGCCAAGAATGACTCTATCAAACCCTTCGTTATTTTTGACATACATGTATATCCCAGACGCTACATTACCTTTCTGATGTACCCATGCATCTTACTGCGTGTATATAATGGACATTTTCTACTTACAGGTTTAAAGAGCTTATGCAAAACATGATGTTATCGAAGGGGTTAAGAAGAAATAAGCTATCAAACAGCGATGGATTTACAATACCAGACATAAAGTTGAACACCCTTATTGCATACTTCATAGGAGCTACTTACTCATTTCATAACAAGCCTACTTCACCCACATTGCATTCTCAGTCAGTTGAACAGGAAACTGGTCAGTTTTCAATGAGATAATCATTTAAGGAATTAGCAATGGCAGGCTGATCTCAATGGTCACACTGTGTTCACTTTACTGTGATACTTACGCTAAAGGAAACACATTTACTATCAAAATCTTTCAAAGAGTCATTTCCAAATCAAATAATAAAACATACTGAAGCCCACCAAGAACAACATAACGGAACCTACCACCCCCCCTCCCCTCTCTGTATGTGTATGTGCGTGCGTATGTGCCTGCATGCATGCGTGCATGAGTGTGTGTGTGCGTGTGTAAGGGGGATGGGGGGAAATAGATTAGAACATGAAAAAAGAGATAACTGAAGACAGGAAGGCATTGAGAAAGGGCGATTTGTTGAAAAATAATACCTGGGCATAATTATTATGTTTATGTTACCGATCTACTGTAATTGGCCACTGACCTAAATAAAATTAACTTGAACTAGGTAACCCTAAACAATATTCTCATGCAGTGGCATATAAAACGAAAAGACTTCATTGTGTGGGCATAATTAGCAACATGGTTAATTTACCCAACTATTAATAGTTACTGTGCTTGTAATTACCCTGTGTTATTCCTAAACACACAATAATGTTCATATCATCAAAAACTTTCATAAAGTCCTACACTCATCATGATGGGCCTAGACTCTAATCTACTTAATAAGTTAACAGTATGGTAGACCCCTACACTGAAATTCTTTAGGGGGCTTTTAAGTGAAGCAGTACTTTGAAACTTTCAAACAGTTGTCTGTGACTAGATATCTGTGCTGGTCTCAGAAGTTTTATCCTTGTATTTCTATGGGGGACATGGCAACTATATAATTAAAATGAAGTATGAAGCAATTGCTTAAACACTTAATTGCAATGCAGATGAATTTAGCCTCTCTCAGTATGACAATTTCTTTCTGGTTTAACATGGTGGAAAAATCTGATGATTAATTTCAAATATGTAATTAAAATACGTGCCTTTATGACAAAACCACATATGGAGTTATTGACAATTTTGGATTCCACTAACACTGTCAACTCGGCGGTCATGTGTTATGTTAAAAACTCACCGTTTGTTACTATCCTCCATTTTCCTCAGGTGTTGCAACCACAGGCTTTGGCGAGGGTTAAAGTACCATTTCTCTACACCCTCTCTGTCCTGGTCTGTAGAAGCTTGAGGAAGGTGTGGCTCTCGCTGTCTCTTCTTTCTATGACGGCAGGTGCAATGGTGGTGGGAGGAGCTGACTGCTGTGTCTTGATGTGATTGTGAACGCTGGCTGCAGTCAGTGTTTTGGTGGGCTGCAAAACTGCCAGATGCCCTGTGCCTTTCTTCACTCTTCAAGTTTTCCTGAGGGTGACCGCTGGCACCATTTGAGCTGGGACTTGATGCAAGTGGGTCAGAGCTTCTGGACTGGGAGTGTCTACATGTCTTTGAGTGTCCTGCACTAGAATGTGTGGATCTATGCTTACATCTAGCTTTATCTATGCTGGCTGGATTAGTAGGGAGTGCAGGGGGATGCCTGTGACAACTACATTTACTTGTGTTAGTTGCACTGTCAGTGTTGTGATGTGCTGGAGGTGTACAGGTGCAACTGTTTTGTCTATGACTATGTCTGGTCCTGTCTAATTCTGGAGAATCAGAATGTGAAAGACGATATGTGCTGTGGCCATTTGTACTGACAGTGTCAATGCAGTTGTAGGCTGAAGCTGTACCAGGGGAATCTCTTTGTTTAACTCTATGATGTCTTACAGTGTCTGAGCTAGAAGCTCCTTGGGCAGCCCATGGACAACATGAATGTGTTTCTTCATCACTATCTACTATTCCCCTCTTTAAGCGAGTCTTCTTAGAGAGGTGATCATATTTACTTTTCTTTTTAACCGATTCCTGTGGTAGTGGTGGAGTTAATGAAGCTGCCTTGGTTTTGTGCATATCTTTGAGCGATCTTTCCTTTTCAACATTTCCAACTGCTAAAATTCTTGAATGTTTAGATAAGCCCTGTCTTGCATTTGTCATTGCCTGGTTGCTACTATTAAAAGTTGGTATTGCTGCAGCAGTAAGCCCTGATGTGTCTAAGTGGTCACTGTCATGAGCAGTGTTTCTTGTTCTATGTTTAATTTCCATCTTTGCCTGTATCACTCTATTAGTCTTGCCTTTTGTACCTGTTGTGCAATGTATATTGTCTTGGGTGTTCAGACAGACAGAATCTCGTGTGGCAACTGAACTGTCTGACATCTGTCGCAGTGCAACCCTCTCTAAAGGCTCACTGGAAATTTGAATGCAGTCAGAATGACTTCTCTGTCTATTGTTCAGTTCAGTTGCTGCACTTTTGTCACTGCTATAGTGTGCATGTTGGAATGAGGGATCATCCTCTGAAGAACATGATTTCGACTCAACAGGGCGACGCACATGGTTCTGTCTACTGAAAATGGGAAGGGAACTAACACTGTTGGTATTGGTGTTGTCAGATTCTTTGAGACAAGGGGGATCTCGATGTGAGTTAGTATAGAAAACAGCATCATGAAATATTGAACTGTATTGTGTGTCTAAAGATGCTGCATTACTCTCAAACCATGCAGACATCAGACACTCAGGGAACTGCGCATGAAAGCGTGATCTGGAACTATTTGCGGATGCATCATTGTAATCTCTGGCTGTATTTGTCAAAACTGTCGTGCCTGCCTTGTCTGTGTTATTAACAACCTTTCTAATGTACTTGGAAATTTTGGAGGTGCTGTCTTGTTCTTTCTGCCTATCAATTTGATTTGTCTGTGTACTGACTTCCATTGTCTGTGCATTGTCTACGCCTATCACTGCATCTGTAATGTCTTGGTTTGTCTGAATGCATGCGTTTTCATGTTCTGTCTGTGCACTATCTTGCTCTGCTTGTGTGTCGTCTTCTCCTGTCTGTGTGGCACTGAGAAAGTGTTCTGCTCTTCTCCGCAGCCATGATTTTCCACTTGCATTCTTATTCAGCTCAACTGCGGCAGCCGCCCTCTCAACTTCTGGCACATCCACCACCTTAAGCAAGAAGTCAACCTTCTTAGAGTGAAGGGAGACTGCAGGCAACTGGGCTGTTCTACAGCTACACCGACGTGGCTGCACGTAATCATGTGACCCAATTATCATTTGACATTTAGGGCACCTCAGCTTGCCCTTCGTCCATGCAGTCTGGAATAAAAATATTTTTTTAAAAAAGGCAATGCTTGTCAGATCATCTTATCTCTTTATGCACGAGCATCAAATTTTTTTGCACATTGGTGGCAATCCTTAATTGCTGACGTCAAACTGATACAACAGCCAATACTGGGTCATGCAGCAATGGTGCGGTGTAGACCTCAGGTGCCTAGTGCTACTAACATTAATGTTCTTGCCAAAACAACAAAAAGACTGCCCATTGGAACTTGTCATTCTAGAAAGCTAAAAATTTGGAATTTTGAAATCCTGTAATATGGATCTTCCTTTTCAAATGAATTTTTTCATTACATGGAGGTTTCCACTCAAATCACCATAGCCCACAAACTCATATTTCAGCAATTTTGTTTTTCAGCTTATCACGTTATGAACATGGGATTTCTATTTATTGAGCAATTCTTTGTTTAATGGTGAAAGGTAGTTTCCTCCATTTACTGCATTTTCACTGATAAGCCCTAGATCCTCCGATGAGTAAATCCCTATTCTGAGGGTTTAATGTAAATAACCCAGTCTGCTGGTATCGGCCTTATGCTGCAACGGTTATAATCTGTCCCATTCTACAGTTCTTCAAGTGTTGACAGGTTAAAGTTTTTCCTCAAAGATTTTTTATCAGCTGGGAAATGGGCTCAGACCAAAAGCTCTGTCATATACTGGTACACCCACAGTACTTGGAAAGGCTTAAAGTGTATACTAACTAGTGTATACGCATTTAAAGAGTGTTTGGGCCAAGTGCTATTCACTTCCTGGTAGAAGATAGCACTTGTGTATTAATAATCTTATAAAATGAACTGACCACAGTTTTGTATTTCAGACTGTGCTGATACCACAACAGCTGAACTTCTCTTACATGTTATTAAACAATCTCACTGCTGAATAAACAGAATGTGCTCCATCACCTGCTCAATCCTATCTTATGCCTTGCATAAATTTATGAGGCTCACATCGCTTGATATTAAGCTGTCTCTTGAATCCCTTAAATATAAGTCTTTATCAAAACTGTATCTATTCCATGACCAGCTCACATGACTAAACATTGAGTGTTTACTGATAATCACTGGAAGGCAAATTCAGTAAATGTTTAAGCTTTGCTTGAAAGAGGTTTATTATATATACATATTATTATAGTCTTTATAGCCTATGGCATAGCAGAATTTTCTCCACTACTATGCATGATTTAACCCTTTAGATTTCAAAATTTCCCCTAAGGATAATATACTGAATGCATGCTGACCTCTCTTCTTTCCTGCGCTCCAAAATTTGCATTACCTAAGAAATTTTAAAATCCCTCTAAAAATGTACTAAACTGCCCCTCAATATTTTGACTAGTGAGAAATGTCTCCCTAAACTCAAATGACTTGAAGAAAACACTGGGACAGCTGGAGGGAAGGGAGGAGGAGGCTGAGAAGTGAGCAAGTAACTGTGTGTGGGCAAAAGGGTGACTGTATCATAACAAGGGTTAAAAATGCATAGACACATGTCATGACACTTCTGGCAACTCATGAGACAAAATAGATGAGATCCATTCAAAAAGAAAATGTTCAATACATGCTAAATAGATCTAGAATGCATATTACAGCTTCACTTTACAAAGCCTTGAGTTATAACTCACTTAAACAACCAGCAACTATCAAGACTTCAGAAGTGCTCTTATACACAGACTTGTTGCTTCAACACAAGTAACAGGAAAAAACTGATATAACACCACCATACTTCAGATCAAGGTTTTGAGGTCATGCTATCAGAGGTTTGTATTATCCTGGTTGCTTTATAGTAAAGAGCAGTGCAGGTGGGACTGTGCATTGAAAGTGTGCTAAGTAAGCAACAGGGTTAAGAAGGGTTTATGTTAGGAGTTCCTTTCCACTGCATCATTATTATACTACTACAGTGATAAACAGCCTGTAAAAATCATCTTTATATGAATGGAGATTGTCCTGGCAAGGCAACCTGCTCTGAGGCACATTAAGTGAAGTCACTGAATAAACAACAAATACCAATATAGATAAACATAGTTTTAACAGAACTTTTACAAATATTATATAGGCTATATATACACTGGCAAAATTCCACAGCAAATAAGGTTAAGCATATGGCCTTGTTTCCATGGTAACTACCTGGGAACAGACAATAATATAATAATCAAGCCTGAAATCATAAGTAAACATTTTTTACAAAATTCTTTATTCAATGACAACCAAAATGACAATACCTGAGCCACTTGATCTGTAACAAATATTGGAAGTTTCTCTTCATTGAGGAATAGTACAGACTGTGACTGTCCATAGCTACAGTTTCTTTCATCGTTAAGTTCTGAAAATTAAATTTATTAGATGTCAAAAATGTGACTTTCTCTTCACCTGGGGTCTCCATTTTAATTGAACGCATAATCTTCGAACAGTAACAGACTTATGATATGTTTCTTTAGTCTTTTTTATAATTTAAAAAATCAAAATTCAAAATATCACCAATAATAATTAAATTTAAAAAAAAAGAATTTTAATTGATGATGACTAATTAAAATTTCAACTTCTTTGCTTGTAAAAACTGATACCGAGTTAAAATGTTATCATAATTTTGAAAACCAATTTACTTGTAAGTCAAATACAGATAAAAAATTATTAATAACAATTTAATAATGCTATGAATAAAAATATTGGTTAAAATTTTGTCTGACCACTTGAAGTTGCAGTACTATGATTTAACGCTCAAGTCTTATCTAATCCACAGTTAATCTATCTAGTTCTCAACATTCTTATCTAATCCACAGTTAATCTATCTAGTTCTCAACATTCTTACCAAAGCCATGGGAGCCAACAAGAGCAGATGATTCAAGCAAGGTGTAGCGACACTTGGCACATCTCACAATGCTCAACATGATAACGTAGAAGGAGGATTTTCTGGGGTGCCTTGCAATCTGTTGTGGTGAAGATCACTCGTCTACTATTGCCTCTGAAAGAAAGTGCAATAGTAGACAAGTAATTTTCTCTATCAACACACTGATGATTGATGAAAAAAATGAGTGGTATTAGCACTACTCTGTTTTGCTTGTGTTCATGTGACTGAAGTTTTACAAACTAAAATCCTAAAACAATCCATGATGCAATGATGTAGGCCCATGCACAAAACCGCCTCTCCTGATGCTTTGTAAGGGATCAGTATAGACTAGACTATCTAGATAGATACAAATCTATGTTCAGACACTGAAAACAAATTTTGCGCAAACATGTAGCAGAAACATGACAGTTACAGTGGAGGAATTTGCAAACGCCAAACTGACTAATAATTTTAATTTGCTGTGAACGAGTAGGCCTAATTATTTTTCCTAGGACCGTAACAATACATTATTCTCTGTCTATAGTCTACAGTTTCCCGACTGTCCCGAGGCCGATGTGACTTGTCTAGTCAGCAGTGGCTGCCGAAATATGAAGGCATTCTGAGTTTTCATGCTTAGTTATGAATTCACGATGCTCATGGAGATCTAACCTACTAACATCCGTCCTCTACTTCTGCAAACTAGATGTGGCTGGCAGACAGAGAATCGCGGATGACCCAGACATCTGATTTATTGTTTACATCATATTGCGTTTCGTTATATCACAGCAACAAGGTCTTATTCAGAATTTTGTTGATAGGCGCAGGGAACTTAAAACTTAAATTATTTCCCGGGTTTATTTATATATTCTCATTATTTAAATAAGTATCCTGTCGTAATAAATAGTAAAGATACTAAATTTTACAGTATAGACTGTATGATATTATCCTGAATTGTTAAATGCATTTCTAGATCTATTCAGTGTGCATTGAACTGTCTCTTTTTGACTGTATTTCATCTTTTCAGTCTCATGTGAGTTGCCGGAAGTGTCATGGCGTGTGCCACATCCAAACATTGCTGAAGTTATTTCTTAGGTTGTTCAGCAACAGTCGCAACATACGCACAGAATAACCACCACGACTTTGAAAGCCATCAGCCATGATAAAGGCTATATTGGTATTCAATAACCATGGGAAGCCTCGTCTTACGAAGTTCTATCATTTTTATGTAAGGCACGCCCCTTTCTACGCTGTCCAAGTCCATCGTGCCGGTCTTTCATCTGTCTCTACCTCTGGCCTCTAAGGCACTACTCAACATTAACACTGTTATTCTTGCACCTAACCAGCTTCTTACTTCTTTTCAGCATTCATTTCACACTTTAATATGCTCTGCCAATTAATGTAGTAGCCACTG
The DNA here is from genome assembly GCA_033807755.1 of Ellobium chinense. Lineage (NCBI taxonomy): Eukaryota > Metazoa > Mollusca > Gastropoda > Ellobiida > Ellobiidae > Ellobium > Ellobium chinense. The sequence goes on from JAWQUT010000510.1 coordinate 391,965, forward strand.
CATTAAAGAGGTGACACTTATTAATTTTATTAAAAAATATTAGATTATTAGGTCTAGTGACTTAGACTTACTACTTAGGCAGGGATGTAAATCTTTCCTATTTATTAGGAAATCCTATTTTTTCAGTCATGTCTCTAAGTCCTATATTTTCTGTCATAGTTTCTTACTTCATGACCTTTTTCTATTATTTTTCTCAGAATCTGTTTTTTGTGGTCGACTTATATTATGTCTCTTTATTATGATATTTTGACAATCCCTACTACGGTACGCGGTGAAAAAGCGAATGCCAAATAGTGAAAGAGGATTTCTAAAATGTTCATATTCTCACTTTGGGTTCCTAAGTTTTTAGGAAGCTCCCTAATACTCTCTATTAAAACTGCTTCCGATAAAAATCGGAAATCGCCGCGCCGTATGAGAACATACCCGTTTTGCGTATTACAGAACTCTCTCTAGAAGAAGTTAAAAATCGTCGAGCCAGTCACTTCCTGCTCATAGTCACTTCCTTCCTGTTCACCATCTCTAAAAATGGCGGGCCTACGCTTCTTGGATCGTGAGACAGCTACTGATTGTGATTTGGGAATAAAAAACAGGTTTAAGTGGGAATGGATGTCGGAGAGGGATGTTAATGGTGACTGATGGACAAGCATGGTGTTGCTACTTGTTATAATGTCTTGACCTACGCTAAGGGTGGCAAGTCAGTGCTCAAGAACTATGCTAAAGGTAATCGCCACTTACAGTTCCGCTCAGAAGTCAGAACGCTTATCGAACCATTCGTTACCGGCGTCGATGCAGGCAACAAAAGACAAAGTAGATGGTGAAAGACCAGCCATGCAATTAAATTTGATATTGTCACTGCCATAAGAGAGCAGATTACAGCTTCTGGGCAAGTTTTGACTGTTGTACGCTAGTTTTGAATTTCCTATTTTTTTTGGCCCGGGCATTTACATCCCTGACTAGGCCTAAACACAAATGGAAGGATTTCCATGTGGTAACTCCTACAACTATGGTCAGTACTTTAATTCCGAATAACGTACTAATACAAACCTAACCCTAACCCAACCCCCCCAACCCGACTCTACCCTTAACCCTAACACTAATGCCCATCAAGAGAGGAGCATCAGTCAAAGTGAGCGTAACTCCGTATTAAATCACCACTTACCACATATATCGTCGGTGAAAGTCTCTAACCTCGTAAGTCTGCGATTTTTCAAAATTAATAACATTACAAGGGGTCCACAACCTTGTTTAAAAAAAAACATGCCCTACTATTCTTTAGGTATCTAGAATACGATCTATGTAAAAAAAAGAGAGTTTAATACCCGGTAGCCTAAAAACAATTAGTTTTTTGTCTCTCCTGAAAAATTTGCTCTGGTGGACTTACGAGGTTAGAGACTTTCACCGACGCTGGAAATCCTCCCTTAAATTTTTACCCTTAAGCCTTAAAAACATGCATTTCCTCACTTACGGTATCAGAAAAGTGACTATCTGTTAAATGAGACAGTTGGCCAAGATTTCCATATGCATCCAACACATTTTTCTTTAGTTTACTTTAACTGTTTAAGGACAACATTTTCTCATTCTGTATGTTGTTAGAGGTGTAGGGCACAGAATGTAGATTGTAAATTTTGAGTTTTCTTTGTTGCATGGCATGTCAGCAGACATATTTTGCTGTGATAAATGTTCTGTGTTTGCTGACTATTGAATGCGACAACAATACTGTCATGTACAGGTTTCACAAAAGTAGGTACCCAAAGTTTCCTAGCCAAGTTGAAGTTACACGTCATCAAAACATGGCATATTACAGTGAAACTCGGTTGTAATGAGATTCAGTGTTCTGATAAAAATCTCTCGTTATTTCCGAGGTCTCGCTATTCCAGTAAGGAGTGTAGGCCACTGAAAAGGGGAAATAACAATGTGAAGAATAGGCCTATAAATTAACATTTTTGCTAGGCTACTTCCCATGTTAACAAAAGCATTTTACCGGGACAGCCAATGTTCGATGCAGTTTTTGTTGTTCGAGGGGTGGGGAAGGAAAGAGAACTAGGCCTACTTTTTTTGGGTGGGAAAGGGGCCGGGGGCGGAGGAGTGTGTTGGGGGAGGGAGAGGGCAAAGAAGAAGGAAAGCGATGTTGTTGTTTTTTTTTTCCTGTGGGTTGTTTTGGAGAAGAGAGTAGATCGCTTTTTTCCTTGAGGGGAAGGGCTTTACTTATCATCTTTTTGGTTTTCAACGACTGTGAACAGACTGACCGCATGGAAACCGATACGGCAAGTGTAGGATCGTGTGGTGGTCACGTGGTGAGCAGGCCTCGTGTGTATCACGCAGCACGTGTGTAGACTAGTTAGGGCCAGTGTAGTCTAGGCTGACAAAGCAAGCGCACTAAGCGAGGGACCGGCCACGATGCACACTGCAGCGTGTTGACATAGTGACCAACGGTGTGCGTCTGGCGAAGTTTCACTTACAGTACAGGGCTGTACTGAAGCCAGTAGGTTATCACACTCGGCCATGTCCACTCAAAAATTCTCTTGCTATTACCGGGGTTTTGATTGTCAGCGGTCGCTATTACAGTAATTTTTTTATATAGTTTACATAGCAGGAAAAACGGAGATTTAAAATTTTCTCGCTATTACCAAGTTGTCGTTATTACCGATGTCGTTAAACATGATGATCCACTGTATATATCAAATGAAAGCTTAGGATCTAAGGAATCAGAATTTGATGATGGCAGAGATAGCACAGCCCCACAGATCGTGTAAATGGCTTCCAAAGATTGACTGAAATTCAGGCAAATTGTAGAAAAATGTGTTGTGGTGCTAAATATTTACATAGGTTATTGAAGGAACAGATTTTTTTGTTTTTACTCAGAGGATGCAAAGAAAGCAAAAAATGAAATTATTTAGCACAGTCGTAATCAAAATTAAATACGTCCGCAATATGAAAGAAAATATAGCACAGAAGATGTAATATTGTAATTTGTTTATACTTAGCACAAGAATTATGATTTGTCTCCCTTACTCATTTATAAAGTTATTCCCCTTGATTACTATACCTTTTGCTACCTTCTTGTTTGTTTGTTTCCTGTTTAAGTGATGTATCACTTGTGTTGTAGACTGCATTTTATGTTAACAGTAAAGTCTTGATAATACAGATAAACCTATCCTTGCTCTTTCCGAATAGCACACATTGGTTCGAGGTGTTTATATTGGTCGACAACACCAGAGGTAAACACATTGAGATGCTTAAAACATTCCTAAAACATGATGAATAAAGTGAAAACCTCCGTAAACTTTCAGCGCAGGTCATATTAATTGAAGTGAATCAGACAGTGACCCATGATTTTTGATAACTGTGCCCCAAAGGCTATTTTTCCACTGCCGCTCATATTCCGGCGAATATAGATCATGCGAACGCCACAGTCTGACACAAAAAAACTGGGTGGTTCCAGCGAATTGGAGTTAAGCAAATTCGACTTTATTTTGAATGAATAGGACCAGATTCAATTTTGAGTTATCTCTGGTAACCACTTTCGTGAAACCTACCGTGTGCCTTTTTTGTGTATTTTTGCAGCCTGAAGATATCCAACACCAGATCATCAGAGAGACCTTTCATTTAGTCTCCAAGAGAGATGACAGTGTTTGCAACTTTCTTGAGGGGGGAACGTAAGTTGTTTCATCAGCTTATTTCAAGATGCTTACACAGAAATCATATATATATAAATATGCATACCATGAATGGCACATCTGTGGCATATTTTCAACATTTCATTGTGACTCTTACATCCAGCTGTCTATTAGATCTGTGGCTGTATGCATAATCCATACGTATAAAATATGTACTGCATTAACTGCAGTGAACACAGCTAATGTTTTGGGAGTTTCCTGTGATTACCCCAGTGCATTAACTAATAAAAGGATTATGTTTATGGACAATGGTCAGATACTTTGGAGCATCTCTTGTTGCATACAGCACTGTGAACAGTGGAAGTAGATGTAAAAATAGTAAATAATTACAGTGGAGCACACTTACTACGGACATCCTTAGAAATAAACACACATACTGATCACCGTATTTTTTGTCCCGATTTTTCTTCTCTAAGGGTACGTTATTATCAATAAATATTTCTGTTAATAAGCACACTTTTGGTCAGTGCCAAGGTGTACACGTTATCCATGCTCCACTGTATGTCCCTTCTTAGAAAATGGTAACTCAGTAAATGACACAATCATACTGTGGCTTCAAGTTTATACCAGTACTGGGGTTAAACCTTGGATTGATGATGACTTGTATGACCTCAGGATTCAGTGTTATTGGCACCTATGATGCACTTGAATTTTACTTGCATCAGTTACTTTGCCTCTCAGACTTTGCTCTGTAAAGTTTACCTCCACAAATCACAGTCCAAAACACATTTCTTACTTCACTCCTCCCTCACCCTTTGTGACCTGTTTCTTTTTAGTAACAGGACTGAACACGAAATGTGGCCTTATAAAATAATTATATAATTCTATATTAATCCTAAATTACACTTTAAAATATTTACAAGCAATAAGGGGTTTGCCTGTTTTCCAGTTTCCCCTTACTTGAAATATTTACTGGCAATAAGGCGTTTGCCTGTTTTCCAATTTCCCCTCACTCACAGTTCACAGATTGGAAACAGAATTCAGGGAAAAACTTGCCACATGTGATGAAAACAGCCATCAGTGTTGTATCTGTTATCATAGAAACAAGTGTTGATCAAACTATTTATTGTTTTCTTCTTATGCTTCAGGTTAATTGGAGGCTCAGACTACAAACTGATCTATCGTCATTATGCCACCCTCTACTTTGTGTTCTGTGTTGATTCCTCCGAGAGTGAATTGGGCATTTTAGATCTCATACAGGCAAGTACTAATGACGTGTCATATAATATTGATAATAATAATAAACTTCATTTATATAGCACCTTACCCCCCTTAGAGTTAGAGCACCTTACCCCCTTAGAGTTAGAGCTCAAGGCGCTTTACAATAAATTATTCATGAAATCGCACCTAACATACATATTATACATTAGAGTTAATAACAGACCTTCACACAACCACATCCATTATTCTGATGAGCACATTCATACGTACAAATCTTTCGCACAGAGCTATATATATATATAAAAGATATATGTCTGAGTGGAAATATTTGTCAAACAGATATGTTTTAAAATTTTTCTTGAAGGTGTTGATGTTTATTGCTTCTTTTAAATCTGATGATAGGCTGTTCCAGATGTTATCATATTGATCATCATCATTGCTTTGTCCAAGCAGTCCTGTACTGTTCTTATGTTCCTCCAGTGCCATGACTCACAAAATCTGATATCAAAGCATTAAAAGTTAAGAAATGAAAGAAACACAGTAATGTGTTTCTACCATTTCTTTTTATTTAACACTATGACTATGATGATATCAGAGTACTGAGAAGTTTTTTGGACATAGGCAGTGAAAAGATTAATTGCGTTCACACTTTCTTCAAACATATTTTTATTATCTCCAGTTATTACTATTAGGAGTTATTTTGGTTATGTCCCTCTTCTTTTTCAAAATTTTGTCTTTCTTAACAGCACATAGTCTTCATCTAACCACTCCAGCTCATTCTCCAAGGCTGGGTTTCCTCTCTACAGAGAGTGATAAATATTGAAAATGTGTCTTCTCATATCAAGGTGTTATTAAAATTTGCATACTGTCATATCTGATTCACACACACAAATTCTCAAACATTTTTTGCCTCTTACATTGACATGGAGATTTACTCTTCTCTCTCTTCTGACTTCTTCAGGTGTTTGTTGAAACCCTGGACAAATGTTTTGAAAATGTATGTGAACTGGATCTGATTTTCCATGTAGATAAGGTGAGTGTGTTTGTCTTCATTATTTCATAAGGATGTGTTTTTTTGTTTTCTTCCTTAATTTGTAGTCATTTGATGATGCTGATTTAATTTATTGTTGTTTCATTTTCCTATTATAATGCCATCAGGGCACATAGAGGTAGAGCATTTATCTGTTGTTGTTAGAGATCCCAGATTCAAGTCTCATCAGCAGCAGATTTTTTGTGGATATTTTTAATTAATATTTAAGATGCAGGTTTATGTTTATCTTTACATTCATCTAGCTATTTTAATTATTATCGTAATGCTGAATGAATTTTTCGCATCACTTAAAAAGGTCAGGATTCCACTAAATTAGGTTTCTCGCTATCCTGACAAAGTCTTGGTAAAATTCTGTATTGTGATTTCCCTGTTATCAGGTTCACCACATTCTATCCGAGCTAGTCATGGGAGGGATGGTGCTGGAGACAAATATGACAGAGATCCTCACAAGGATAGAGGAACAGAACAAAATGGAGAAGCAGGAGGTAGGTCTTCAGCTGCAATCCTTATCTCTTTGTTTTGTCTTACATAGGAGCTACATTACATCATCCCTCAGCCACTGCACCCAAGCAGAAAAAAAAAAGATGTATAAATGTGCATGTTTATGTTGCTCAAATGCATATTTTTTAATCACCCATTGTAAGAACGCATGCCAGAACAGTTACACTGGAACAATTTGTAGATATGTGTCTAGATTTATTTGAGTGAATTTAAAAGCCTATTAGTGTTGTTGGTAAAGTCATTGAATGGAACCTTGGGTGGAATTTTTGGGAGGACAGAAAACAAAAATTCCAAGAACTTGTATGTTTGTGTACCTAGTTACATACAGTTAGAATTAATCTCCAGCACAATGACATAATTATGCTCTCTTCATCTTGCTCAGACATAAACTTGTGAAGTTCTTACGTAAATACATATTTACCATCTGTAAATTCCAAACTATGGGGCAACATACTTTATTATGAAGTGTAGTATTTCACATGTTACGTCTGGCTTCTCATCCATATCAGTCAATGTAATAATGTTCTTCTTCTTTCTTTCTTGTTTTTTAAAATTTTGGTTTTTCTTGGTATTGTGTTTCATGTCGTATCGCATGTGTGCATTTAATGTTAGAGATTTTCATATTGTTAGCGATATCCCCAAATTTGTGTTGATATGGCCGAGTGATGTGGGGATCTCGCAGTTTATTAATTAAAAAAAAACAACAACAAAAAATGCAAACCTAACACAGTGAACTGTATTGATATGTCCTTTTTATCTGCGGTGCCTGGTACAATGCTTCTTAAAAGTGTATACACAATGGCAAGCTAAGTCAAAGTGTCTTGAACAAACTGTAAGCTTGAAAATATACAACATTCAGATGATTGTGTCCTCCACTTGCCTATTAAATATGACATTTCTTTGTGCTTTGAATTTCATTCATGTGTGATTTCATTAGATTATTGCTATTTCGCTTCTTACGCCTTCATCACTGGTTTGTACATTTTGTAAACAGGGATGGCAGAGTATCAAATTTTTGGAAAATCAAAAACAGATCTAAAAAAAAAGCAGCCATTTTACAAGACAAGAAAGCAGAATAAATCGGTCCTTGCAGAAAGTTGCATTTTAAACTCCCAATGTTTGCATCGATAATTGCAAACTTTGCATGAAAAAGTGGTAAAATTTACCAATAATAGCTTCGTAACTTCATTACATTTATCGTCATGCTGCCTTATTTACTACCGTCCAGTTGCAAAGTTTTTGTCTTTTCATTGATGCAGTATTGCAACTGTGATAGAAAAAAAAAGTGCATTTTTCCGCCAAAATCAGCAAAATTTATGCCAAATTTGCAGAAAATGTCCAAATTTACGAAAATTGCAACAAAACCTCAAAAATGCAAAAATATGTGGTAATGTACAACCACTATTTTCTAGGTGGACAGATGAAAGACAAAGTAACCTCCACATTGGACAAAGACCCTCGTCACTGATCTTCATTTCTGAAAATTTGCCAACAGCTGCTGCCATCCCTGTTTAAATATTTCTCCACCTTTGAAAAATTTGTTCTTCCTATTTCTCTGTGCTTTTCTAGTTCTTTCTTATTCACATCAAGTGTTTCTCAATGTGGATAAATGATATTACCTGAATATGCTGCCTTACATTTCTGGTTGAGACAAAGTTGCGTGAAAATCTAGAAAATTTTCAGGCTTTTTCACAGAGCCTTTTTTTTTTTAAAAAAAATAATTAAAGATAATCTCACCTGGATGACATTAGATGATATCGCTGGTCTAAAATTGTAGAAATAACATTAGGTTTTAAATACAGATAGCAGACATCATATTACTCCATTTCACAAAGGTGCAAATTAAGTTCTTTCAGCTCAGTGCCAGATTTATGACGGAAAATATTCATTTTTTATCAGTTGTTTTTTTTTTTCAATTATTTATTAATCAAATTATTTTACATCGGCAGATTTTCGCTCAAAGTTAAACCCCAGTGATAACTTTGATTTTACAGATAAATCTGTTCATAATTCTGTTATTGTCTCATCAAACGAGTGGCTAATATTAGAGAAAGAAACTAGATTCATGCTTTTGCTGTTCAGAGATTTGTATTGTCATTTTTCTTCTGTCAATTCCATCTGTATTCAAATTTCTAATTTTCTTTAGTTAACTGTGAGATAGTGGATCTGGTCATTAGTTTTAGTCTGTCAAACACTTTATAAATGAACCTTTGCCTTTATAAGGAGTGGGTCTCATAATAAAATAATTGGGGAGAATTTACGGCTTTCTGATTGATAAAAATCTGTTATGGCTAAGAATAGTTACGTGGAAAAAGTTTTAAAAAGCAAAAGAGTGATATGTCAGTCAAAACATGAAATTATTTCTTTACCGTCTGTCATGTAAGTTGTGAAACAAGTCTGAAGAAAATGAATGAGTGAAAATTCAGTTGCAGATCCTTTAATTCGCCTACTGCAGCACAGGAGTGGCTAAACCACACTGTGAGAACACCAGGTCTGCTTGTCTCACAGTTAACAACATGTTTTTCATGGGTTAACCCCTTTGTTGTATGAATTGACAATCACAATGTCACCATATTATTTTGAGCCCATTAACCTATACATAGGTACGTTTGAGTTGGGGATTTAAGGTACTTCAACACAGTAAATAATGTCTAATCTGTGCTCTTGTAGAAAGGAACAGGTCGTTACCTTGGAAATAAGTCGAAGGTGTATGTTGGAAAAGGCAGGAAAATGCTACCTCTGACTATGTGTTTGTCCAAGCGCTGTTTGACTAAAGAGTTAGAACGTTCATGTACGTCATACACAGCAAAGGGGTTAATCGTCATGAAGTCCTTCTGCATATTTATATTTGAAATTTTTATTTATTTGTATTTTTTTTTCTATTCTGTTTTTGATTCTCTTCCCGCCTGCACCTGTTACCATCCTTGAAATGTCTGTCACACACACGACACCTTGCTGCCATAGGGCAGAGACGGTGTACTTGGCACACTGTATAAAATAGGGGGGAATGCCGGCATTTATGGCAGAACGGAGAACCCAGAATTGGCGGGAATTCAGGGAGGCCAACCACAGCAGTCCATGTTCCTCCCACAAGGGGTGCGATTGTAGAAACTGGACATCTCAGGAAAGTGCAAAGGAACAAAATTTTAAGAATTTTAAAGTACGCAGGACTTTTTACGTAAAGTATTTTTTTATCTTATTTCCTCATACTTCCCTTAGCCTCATGCAAGCAGTTTTCCATATAAGCGCATTGCCATAGCTTTTGTATGAGGCATCCCCAATACCATTTTATTTTTCCTTCAGCCTTTACATTTTTTTTCTACTTTCTATCTGCACTAAGCATGGCTGGTATCCCAAGCTAATGACTGCTAAAACTTTCTGGATAATTGAGCGAGGGTTTTTGCAGGGTTTTTGAAATTTAGTTGAAGCATTTGCAAGAAAAAAAAATTGTTTTTTAAATGAGTTGCTTGAAAAAGTAGTGTTTTTTGTTGCAAAGTCCTGCAGAGTTTTGCCTGACATGGTGCCATTCCCCCCTTGTTTTTGCAGTGGAGTGTTCAGTAACGTATCTCAAGCTATTTTATGAAGTTCAAAGGTTTGGCCTTTCAAGTGGTCTTGTGATTTTTGTCACCTAATGTCGTTATGTACTTTCAGTCCCTCATTTTGTGTCTGTCTTTGTTATCAACTTCCTTGAGCCTTGAGAATATTGATCTAAAATGCACAAGGGGCATAACTTAACTGCTTTAACCTCGCAAGATTATCCTGGCTTTAATTCTGTCCCTTGCCCAACTGCTTTGGTCCTGGCTTTAAACCTCTTACTAACAGTTCACTTTTGAGCTTGTGTGTGCGAAGAGAGAATTGGAGGAGGCATGAGGCATGGGTGTCATAACCAACTAATATGGGAGCTTGCGCATGATCATGTGGCAAAATGGATCTGGGGGAATGCATGCATGGACATCACTTTCCAGACTTGTGCCAGATTTGCAGTTTTCACAACTCTTGAATAAGTGAAATTTCTGCAATCACAAGATTAGATAATTCATCCTGAAAGTTTTTTTGTTATTTTTTTTCTTTGATTACTCACCCTGAAAGCTTTTGTTTTTTCCTCTTAGATAATTCACCTTAAATGTTTTTTTTTTTTCTTTAGATAATTCACCCTGAAAGTTTCTTTTTGTTTTTTGTGAAACACCCACCAACAGAAAAATGCTCAGTACTATATGGTGTTATATTTATATTGCTGTGTAGACTCCAAACACTGTCTGGTAATATCAGAATTGCCAGAACATTCAGATACGAATTTCTAGATTTGCTTTAGGCAGTGAGCACCGCCTCTCAAGGCTTCATAGAACACAATAATGCGTTTTATAAATGGAATTGTCAAACTCTTGCATTGGTATTCATTGCTTTCTGCCATTTATATACTGTAGAGGTTACCTTTTCATCTGAACTAATTCACTGTATTCTTTTCTTTATATGTCAGATTTCTTGGAAAATTTATTGGTCAGCACTCTTTGCTTTATTCTAAATACCACGTCACGGAAAACAGTTCTGTCAGAATCAACAAGGACATCAAAAAATATTATTATTTTGGCCATTTAAGGCCGTGAAAATGAATGGACAGTAATGGGTAATGCAATAAAACTTAAGGGCAAGTGTTCCCATAAATAAAAGGCTAAATGAAACTTTATAGAAAAGCTGGGACGCAGCCTAGAAAGAAGCATAGATTATGGGTTATGGGTGCATAATCATTGTGGGAGTCAAGGTGGGGTTGTTTTTTGGGGTTTTTTTTTTGTTTGTCTTTTTTAAAATAGATTTTGTCTTTGTTTTAATAGATTTCAAATGTATTGAGATTGAGATGGGGGTACTTTTGTTGCACTAAGCCATTATCCACCATATTGCAGGGTGGGGAATACACATTCAGAATTAGTCTTTAAGGGAAATTTCAAATATTAAGCTCTATCTGGCTTTGGCGAGTGAATATTCTCAACTTGGGGCCTGTGGTGTTGGTCTTGATTTGTTAGGTTGTGAGTTCTTCAAGCTAAGCAGACCGTAGGTGGCTCTGAAACATCAAAATGTACAACCTTGAATTTCCAGGTATAATTATCTTTTTCTGTCCCTTTGTTTAGAAATGGTTTCAGGTGCGCTGAGTAAGTTTATATTGGTAAGGATATACATTGAAATGCATGGCATGGTGCTGCAGTCTTCAAAGGAATTATGTTTTGTTGTGTTTTTATGTTGTTTTTTTTCCCAGAAGTTACTATGTAGCTTTGATCATGTCCTGGGATATTTATTTGGTGTGTTTGGATTAGGATTAGAGGTCTGGTCATAGGTAGAGTTAGGAGTAGGGTAGAAAAGGCATATTTCATCATTCTGCTGTAAGACTGTTGTAACTAAGTTTTGGGCTAAAAATAATTTTGAAGCCGAATGAAAGGCATGGCTAATGCAAGCAGCTAGTGAAAGATGGGCAACTTCTACTCCACCATGGAAAGTGAGATATTTTCAGATTTGGTTTTAAGTCTGTGGTTGGTAAAAATGCACTCGAATAATGGTGTATGTTAAGTTACCACACTTGGTAACTTGGTTGGTATTTTTGAATTACGACAATTTTCTATCAGAACGACGATTTGCGAGAGTCATCAGAGAAATATCTCCCAAGAGTCATCTCTCTACCCTTAATAAAGCCAAGCACACCTTTAGATAGATGCAGGATTTGGCAAGAGCTGCTTAGTACTTTTTGAGGAAAAAAAAGAGCAACTTCTTATATACGCTTATTTGGTAAATTGTATTGCTTAACAGGACCATTCTGGCACATGCTCTGCTGGAAAGTATTTCGATATTTTAAATGCCAGTGTACGGTCCCAATTTCTGCAAACTGGTGAATGTTTAAAGAAGAAAAATAACTTCATTTATCCCATTGGGAAATTGTTTTACAATGACATACAATGTTATACATTTCATTCATAATACAAACACATCACATCATACATGTAAATACATAATAATACAAATGAAATATATAACAAAGTCATTGCTGGTCGCCAGCAGTGCAGCGCCCTAGTCCCCCTAGTTATAAAGCCAGGTACTCATTTACACCTGAGGTGAGTGAGGAAATGGAAGTGAAGTGTCTTTCCTAAGGACACTACAGTGAAACTCGGATATAACGAGGTTGTCGGGACCGACCGTCGGTGCTCGTTAAAACTGATGGCTCGTTACACACATGGTCCACTGAAAATCATGTAAAAACTGTCAGTAGTGTCAGGGAGACCCATATTACTAGATCTAACATGGCTAGACTGCTCGCTGCGGGTAGAGCAGAAGTGCCTTGTCTACCCAGGGATCACGCAGGTAAACATGCCAGCATGCCACAAGTTTGCCACAAACCTGGGGGGCGCCCCGGCGTGGCCAGGTACCGCCCTGTTTTAATGTGTAAACAAAGCAATAAAACGAATGACTGACCGATCGTAATCACCGTTTCTGCGATTGTTATGATTGAAATCAAAATTGCCTAGCGCAATGATTGGTCTAAACAACAGGCTTGGCCAATCATTAGCCGAGCATATCAATCCCATCTTCCTCCCGTCGCATGGTCACATCTCCACCGCATCCTTCCCTACCCCGCTTCTTGGCCTACTGCGCAACTAGTTTGTACCGGTAATCCTACCAGTAAATTACATAAGCGAGACAGCGAGACTTGCCTATTGTTGGCAATTGTTACGTAGCCTAAACGTTCAAGTTCCTCGCCGCTGAAAGTTTTATCGCGGACGAAAGGGTTGCGAGGGCTTAATTGCAGGTCGGATACCTTGTTAGGGCCGAGTTTAGCGGATTTTGTGCTCGTTATATGAAAGGCAAGTTCACTATTACAAAGAAGGAAAAAAAACGGGGATTTTCATTTTGCTCGGTACATGGGAGAATTCGTTTTATCCGTGCTCGTATATTCGAGTTTCACTGTACAATGTAAACCGCCCAGCATGTAATTCAAATACATAAACCTTAGACTTGAAAGTCTTCAGTTTCTGAGTATGACTCACAAACTGCAGGACCACACTGCCTCCAGCATAATAAACCTCCATAGGTTTATAATTCTCAAAGTTAGGCTCATATCAGCTCACACTTCACATTATTACTACCCCAGCAGGCCTGATCACTCTAGAACGTTTTCTACTCCTTGGGGAGCACACAGTGCCGCTGCCATTTACAGGTGCTGATCACTAGCATTTTGACAATTATTATCTTCCACCATCTATAGCTTGATACTCATTTTACAGACTGGTAGACGAGGGAAATGAGAATAAAATGCTTTCCCAAGGCATTTACAATATAATCTTGATTTGGAAAGGAACCCACGACCTTTAGATCCTGAATCCAACACTGTAACCATTTGGCCATGTTAGCAAAAATTTGGAGACTCTGTAGACATGTCAGAGAGAATATATATTATATCCATCAGTTTCCTACTCTTTCAATATTTCTCTTTGTATTCTTTATTATGCTACAAAAGTATGGAGCCTATATCTAATATACGTGCTGTATATAGCAGTATAATATTTGTCAGCCTGTTCTTGCTGGTTCCATGTGTGAGACATGTCATCTTGTGGAAGCCATATTTAAAGTGCCACAGTTTTTGAGTATGTGTTTATAGCACACCTGCCATTGCCGTAATATTGCACCAGCCATGCTTTAGGTACTGGGTATTTAATTTTGAGATCCAGTTTATAGACTCTAGAAGTAGATATTTAAGGAGATCTTTCTCAAGGCCTAGCCAAAGGTAGTAGGCCTACATTCAGCTTATGTGTGATTTTGGACAGGGTTGAATGCTTTAGCTTGGAACTGAACGCACATGAAGATAGTTGAAAGTAGAACGAAAAATATGTCACCTTCACTGCTGATTATCTTTTCTCCTGTTATCATTACCCAGCACTAACTTTAGAGTCATGTGGCAGAGAAACATCTAGCCTGTTTGCTTTCCTCTTTATTTTATGGCACGTGGTGTGTACTCTTTCCGCCCACTTCAACTTCTGGCATTCTTTTTCCTGGGAATTAATCTATTTGGAAGGGAATTATGTTGAGTCATAGAAGTGTTTGTTCCATGGTATCACGGTTTCTTGTTTGGTGTCAGTGTAACTGTTCTTAGAGTCAAGCTTTTCAGTCAGGGCTTCCAGATTAAAAAAGGTTTTTTTTAGCAAGGATTGCATTAAGCCATATCATCATGCTCATTTCATATTTCATTATTTGCCTAGGTAATTTTGGGTTTTTTTTGATGGTTTGAGTTGTTTATATTATTGTAGGTCTTCCATTTATCTTCCCTTTCCAATTGAAAGAATGATAGTTTTGACCCATTAGATATCCTATATTTACAAGCTACTGTAAACCATAACAGTCTTCTTGTTTTGCTTTGAGCTACAGGTTGAGAATGCCAAATTTCTCAAAAACCTGAAAGTATGGTTTAGGCAAATACGGAATAATATGTATTAAAAAGCTCTTTCATGCACATGCATTCTTCCACCTTTTTTTTGGTTAGCCCTTCGTATACCATAGCTTTGTCAGGTCATTTACCCTTTCAGTCTTGAGGCCTGTCTGAAAAGTACTACGGGCGCGGATAATGCGTACACGTTGAGACTGATCAAAAGTGCACTTATTATAACAGAGATATGTGTTAACAATACATGTATCCTTAGAGAAGAAATATCGGGACCAGAAATATTCTGCTCAGAATCCATGTTTATATACT
Source organism: Ellobium chinense (assembly GCA_033807755.1). Lineage (NCBI taxonomy): Eukaryota > Metazoa > Mollusca > Gastropoda > Ellobiida > Ellobiidae > Ellobium > Ellobium chinense. The sequence continues at coordinate 407,080 of JAWQUT010000510.1, forward strand.
AAGCATGTCTGTATTAACTATAATTAAGTGTGCTCCAGGTTTGCTTCATACATGGGAAAGCTGAGAAAAAAAACCACGGAAAATTGCTATTTGATTTTCAGACCTGAATCAGCAAAATGCCAGATCTCATGGAAATTCACCGATGTTAAAAAAAAAAAAAATTGGATTGATGGTTCATGATTTTGTCTGGGAGTACTCTCTTGTGCATTGACCATAGTGAAAGCTTTCATGTGCTGAAAAATTGTCACGTAGCAGTTTTAATTTAATGGAAAATGGTGATGTTAGATCAACTGGAAACATCAAGGGAAAGTCGTGGGGGGAAAACATATAACATTCTGTGGTAACTCTGTGTAGCTTAGCCATATTTTTGTGGCATTGGTATACTGAAATAAGTGAAACTGGACACAGTATTGCAGCTATGATACACATAGTGTTACAACTTTCCATTGAATCAATCAACTGAGAAATCTTCTCTTCACCACCCTCCTCCGCCCAGTCCTCCAACCCCCCCCCCCCCCCCCCNCACTCACTTTTTCCCCTTTATTTCCTTTAGACTGAGAGTTAAGTTTGCTTGTTCAGTGACATTGTTCAATTATGCAGATTCTATGTTCTTAACTCCATGTTAAGTGTGATTTAGAAAAAATAGAATTTTCTTTATCATCATCTTTTCACATTTGATTATCTTCCCTATTTAATTATCTCCCTTATCTTTTCTTTCCTTCCTCTCCAGGCTGGTATATCGGCCGCCCCAGCCAGAGCAGTCTCAGCTGTCAAGGAGATGAACATTCCACAGAAAATCAAAGACATCAAACTACCAGACCTACCCAGCATTGGAAACCTGAAATTTTAGACATTGTTATGGAATTGTCACATTTTTTTTTATGACTGCAGTGGTTGCCGCCTAAGATTCCTTCTCTTTAAAATTTCTGTAGAATTTGTCCACATCCATTTACAATCCTAGAAACTTAATCTCAGAGGAAATCCGTACGGAATTTGATCTTGTAGAGATAGACATGCAGTGACACGTCACATGGTCTGTCAAAAGCACAAAGTCTGTGGACAAGATTCTGAGCGGCATTCAATAACAGCTGAAGAAGTGTTAAGAAAAACAAATGGATGGGGAAGGTGTGGGGGGGGGGATTAGAAACCTAAATAGAATGAAGGATGAAATGAAATTATTATAGACGTACTTGTGTTTGTTTTACAGCCTGGTTCCTTTCACGGGGTTCTTGTAGGTCCTCAAAGGTCCTTAACCCCTTGACTGCCAGAGCTGACATATGAATTAATTCTTCATATCTATGCATAAAACAAAGAATTCCACATCGTTGTAGATGTAATCTGTTTTTTGGGGTTTTTTTTTGAGGAAGGGGCACTGCTGAGCTATAAACAGTTAAGAGTACAGTGTTTTTCCATTTTTATTTCTTGAAAACGTAGTGATAGGTGATAAACTGAAACTTGAAACTATAAAATCAGTTTTCTCAGTGGTGTTCTTTACTTCACTAGGGCGAGAATGTTGGGCGGAGACCACTGTATGGCATTACAAATGAGTTGTGCATTTTGTTCTTTTTTTTGTATAGATTCTGTTATTAGTCAAGCAGCAATGTGCAAAATGGTGTGAAAAATTTGAAGTGACAGCTTAATGGGACCAAAGGTCTAATCAGCAGTTAGTGCATGTCTCACCAGAGATGTCAGATTTGGTATATCTGCTAAGGGGAGCTACTTTGTCCTTTACTATCTACAACAGTCGGCAGCATCAGTGTTGCATTGAATGGCATAGACTTTGCAGTGTTTCGCAGCCAGTCAGAAGTGATGTGAAAATCATATTACGACTGCACTTGCTACTTGAATGACTTAAAGCTTATTCTCTTAATTTTGTTTACAAATATAATGAACACATCAATGACCTCACAATACTGTGGCCTGAGATGGAGTCATTTGCAATGGCATGGGTTGATCCCTATGCAATGGAGAACAAATAATTTGAAGAAATCTATGATTAAAGAACAGTTCCACGCCAGTCTGCCTCACAAAAATTCAGATAATTATTAATCATTCCCCCATGAAATCAGTATTTCAGTGTACGAAAATTATTTTGCTTTCAATTTCCACAACAAACAAAAATTTTATACCACATGGCCTTGGTCACCTTCAGAGCTTGACATTTCAGTTCTTAGTCTAATGACATATTCCTCATTTTGACTGGCTGCAAGATATGTAAGTAAATTGAACGGAAAAACTAGTCAACAAATTTTCACAATAACATCCATGTTGACTTACGATGTTGTCTTATTCAACACAAATTAGGCCACAAGAGGACAGGATGAAATTTGAACATATTGCAAAGAGACCGAATTACTTATAAACTTGCTATATTGTCACACTCATTGCCCATTTGACTAAGTCTTTTTTTTTGTTTTCTTATGACTTCCAATGAAAACAAATGTAAAGTTTTGAGATGACGAGTTATTACATCCGAATTTTACAAGCTTAACCACATCTGCCCCATTGTTTTACTTTAAACACAAGTTGAGAAGGCTAAATTCTGCAAACCTCAAAAGTTGACTTAGGCAAATGTAGAATAAGTGTGGCAATAGCATAAAATTTTGAACTTGTCTTTGAAATTCCAATATTGTCATTAGAGCTGCTTTAAAATCTGCTACTATGCCATAGCAAAATTTTCATGTGATTTAGTTTATATAAGACAACTATCTACACAATATGTGAGGCCTGTTCTAGTTAGAGAAAACTATAGTTGCTGTTACAGATTGAAACATGTATATATGAAATTCCAGTATTGTCATCATAACTGCTTTAAAATATGTTACAAAATGGTAGCAGAATTTGCATGTATGTAATGTAGTTTATGTAAGATGACCATCTGGACAATATATGAGGCCAGTTCTAGGTAGAGAAACCTATAATTGCTGTTAAAGATTGAAATTTGTCCATGAAATTCCAATTTTGTCATCAGGAGAACTTTAACAGCTGTTACTAAGCAGTAGCAAAAAATTGCATGTGACCTAGTTTATGTAAGACTACCACCTGGACAAAATGTGAGGGTGATTCTCAGTAGAGGAGCCTATATTTGCTATTATCGGTTGAAATTTGTAGTATATAAAATTCCAATATCATCACCAGAACTGCTTTTAAATCTGTTACTAAGTCATAGCAAAAATTGCTTGTGACCTAGTTTATGTAAGACGACCATTTGGACAGTATGTGAGGGTGGTTATTAGTAGATGAACCTACACTTGCTACCTACTTGTAAGTTGAAACTTGTATATGAAATTCCAGTTTTGTCATCAGAACAGCTTTAAAATTGGTTACTAAATTATAACAAAATCTAGTTTGTGGATGACGACCATGTGGACGCTATATGAGGGAGGTTCTTGGTAGTTGAGAAATCTGTAGTTGCTGTTATAGGTTTGGTTACATGTTGGTGTATGTTCTGTCAGGAGAGTCTACTGGGCGGCTCTTATACCAGATTTAAAGTTTTAATATGGTGCAGTCATAGTCATTTTTTTTATCGTTTTTTTTTTTCATAACATTGGCTGTTGCATTTGTAATATTGAGAGATAAAGTCATAAAGTAACTGCCAGACCCCATAGATGTGATCATGGGGATTGAATGTTATTTAACCATTTCAAACATATTTGACATATCAGGCTGTTCTAAAATTTGAAGCGTGTAATGTGATAAAATTTTCACTCATTTTTGATGATGACAGAAGAGGGAGAAAACAAAATACCCAGCAGTTGTGTTAGCATTTCATTCTAAATTAAATTGATACAGACGAAGGAAACACAATGCTGTAGAGTTAATATGTATATGAGATAGTTTATTACGGGTGCGAGAGAGAAGACCAAACTCATTCATCAAGTTGTAGATTAAATAGTTCAGGTTTTCACAAAGCCTCATTTTGTATATATACGACATTCCCTCAAATTGTTGCATCTTCTCTGGTAGAAGAAAAGCAATTAAACTCTCTCTTCCCTCCCCTTCTTGTAATTTCATAACGTGGAAAGGCAGATAATGGTACAGTGAGTTTAGCCAAACTAGGCTCTCATGATAACATCATGCCGCACCTATAAACATTCAGTACCTGCCTAAAACTCTTCTCACCACTGTTTTTCCTCATTCACCCCAACTTCTCTTTATTGTTTAAATTGTGCTGGATTCTACTTTAATAATATTTCACCTGTGGCCATACGCATAATGCTTACGTTAGTTAACGCACTCCAGTAACCACGGGAAACTCCCAAAACATTCGTAGTGTTCACTGTGGTTTACGCAATACGTTAACTAACGTATGGATTATGCATATGGCCGCTGCCCAGTTTTATTTTCAAGCACTGAGTGTGCCAGTTAGGGACACTTCAGTAAGTGATAAGAACGTCCTTCCTTCAAGGATTTTTTGCATGTATTCCAAAATGTCATTGTAGATAACATTCTTTTGACAAGTAACAAGTTGTTATCAGTGGAAGAGAATGGTTTCTTCCCCATGAAAGTTGACATCTGTTATCTTCCCTTTTCTTGTGATGGAGAGAATGAAATGTTTGCAGATCATTATGTGTATACACTGTGTCAGCTAACTAGTTTAAATTAAAAAGTTGTTGTGTTATTGTTCATGTTTGTCTTTAAATCTTGGAGTTTTATGGTAAAAGACCGCACATCTGCTTTTCTAAATCATAAATGTTTTAGAAATTTGAAAACGACAGCTTTATGCAGTTGTCTTATGGGCATAGGCCTATAGTTGTAATATTTGAGGTTACTTTTTTTGTTCATTGGTCACTTGAGCTTAAGCCTTTGGCCTGATACCATGGTACAATAGATACTCAGGTTTTTGAATTGTGTTCTGTTTCCAGACAGTGGGTTCCAATTGTCTGGCCACTCTGGGAGATAGTGAGTCCGTTAATCTTCCAGTGTAGGACAGAACGACGCATGTAATAAGCATGAATATCTACCTTATCTAAGACATTGATACAACATCCAGATCATCAAAATGCGTGACAGTTCAAAATAAATGTTCATGCCTATAGCTCCAATTTCTATGTGGATATAAGGTCTTATGATTAAAAAAAAAGTCCAGAATTCTGCTCAAATACATTAACTTATTTATTTTTCCCACCATTGTCTCACAGGCTCTTAATATACTTGCTTATGTTAATATTCAGGACAGGCTTGAGTGTCCAGAAAATGCCATTTAGCTGTTACAGAATCATTGTACCAGAAAATTGGATTGAGTAGGAAGGCGTCAGTTTAGTTCTTGCTTGGTCACATATTGCCTCACAACCAGATAATGTCACATCAAATGGCATAGACTACTTGTATTCCCATTTAGTATAATACCAGGGTTCTCCCAAGTTTAAGAAGAAAAAAGGCATCTTTGGGGAGTCCTTTAGCAGCAATTTTGTCTCTGTGTTTGTTTCTAAATTTAGCTTTGCTGTTAAGTCTTGACTCAAGAGGCTCGGAAGCGCCTACAATTTTACCAAATGGATAATCAGCATATCATTTGTAAACTGAGATAAACAGAAATTGCCTTTCCATTATTGGAATTGCCCAGAGATTTGAGAGAATGTTTTGATAATTCTGTTATTCTGGGATAATAATTCAGGGATACAAAGTCACCCTTGTGGGTATTGCCTAGATAGGGAAATTATGCATCCCATTACTTTTGTTTTTCTCATTATTGCTTGTATCATTTGGAAGGTTCTCATCCACTCTGGAGGTGACTGAGAAAGTCTTGTGTCCTAGGAGAGGAACAGCAAAAAAAAAAAAAAAAAGCCATGCCCAATGCTTACATGTTTGTTTTTTTGGTGGTTTTTTTTTTGCTTCCATGTTAATACACAGTGCAATTTTTTTAATGTACAATACGTTTGACTTAGGTTTTTGTTTGTTAATGAGATTATTGGATGATTTAGGTGTATATATTACTGATAAGAGGAATCAAATTTTAAGTTTGTAGTGTGTTGTGATTGAGAGCTATTGAAATATGTGTTCAGTAAGTCAGAATTTGAAGAGAAAGAGTTTTTCACCCTGAGAACCTTGATCTACAATTTTTTGCGTTGTCCCTTCTTTTTGCTGTAAAATGATACTATATAGTGTCACCATGAAACTTATGAAAATAAGGTATGTATGCTATAAGAATGGACAGGGGGCATGGCACACCAGTTTTGAACACGATAAACTCAGAAACCACTGTACATAAAATGCAATTGGAATTGTAACCTGCATGAAATTCAGTCAAGGAGGTTTAGCAACAGTGTCTGCTCACCAAAGATGCCCAATTCCATGAAGAATATATGGGCATGTTTGTGCCACTTCTTCCATTTTGCTCTTTTTATGGATGAGGTTTACAATTCGACTTCTACTTCTGCTTTCCATGTATTGATAACGCCATGCAGTATGAAACCCAGGAGCATGATATCAACAGGTAAACATTTTTCATTGAGCAGGAATGCATACTGGTTCACCGTATCGCTACTGCACCACAGTGATAATGCAAGAATCTCCAGACAATCTTATTTTAGTCACTTACCCCATTCATTCGGCCCAAATGCAGAAATTTAGGGTTCAAAGGACTCTGTGTAGTTTCATTCAGAAAATGTTCATTTTTAAGTGAAAGAATTCTTGAAATGCAGATTTTCCACTTGTATATGGTATCCTAGCAAATGCCCTTAAATAATTGAATAGTTGTATTTTAACACATCTGTTATAAAACCTGTTACTGGTATGAAGATGCCAATGCTTTTTTTTAACTTTTATTCCACTGTTGGCTGTGTAAGGTTTTACACACCTCATTAACTTATCAAGGAGTCCAGTCCCCAAATACATTCCATGCATATTTTTTTAACACTTTCTCCCTATTATGACACACAGAAAAATGGCCCCAAGATCAAAAAGATTTTGAGAACTTTGGAAGTGAATCAGGTTACCTAATATTTTAGGCTTTTTCACACAGTAAACATGGTGACCCTATCCATCTACCAACAACCATACCATTTATACTTGAAAGATAAAACCCCACCTCTTCTGAGTATACAAAATTATTTACACCTATCTAAGCCTTTGAATTTCAAATCCAACCCTTTTCTCTTCCCTGTGGTTGACTTTATAGGGACTATTTAAAACTGAATACTGTTAAGCTAGGTACTGTTGGCATCTCCGTACCTATAGGGAAGTGGGGTTCTTCCAAAACACAGTGCAAGTCCTATGATGAATGCTGGAATAGATCAGTTCTGTGAACATTCTGAAACATGCCTACAGCGAAACTGCATAAAGCCTCCCATGAATTTCTCAGAAAACGTGTAGAGTGAAGCAGATTTCTCAAGAAAATGTACTAGGCCTACAATATAAAAACCTACCAGAAATGAAAATTAGGCCTGAGTTTTTCTCCAGTGTGCGATAAGGTTGAATTCAGTTCGTTTCTTTCTCAGATTGTCGCATGACTTACATCCATGTGTAGCTGATAAAAGACTCAAACTTAAGGGGACCCTCTACCTTCCTTTGTGGCATGATTTACATCCATGTGTAGCTGATAAAAAAATCAAACTTATGGGGACCCACTACCTTCCTTTGTAGGTTGTAGGGCATTGCCGACTGTAATGCACACTAATACCTTTTCTAAGTTAGTGTATTTTTCATACAAAAGTATGCATCAAAGTGCTAAATAGTCTTGTGCATATCTTTTTTCATATGTTTGGTAGGTTGTTATCTTAGAAAATGTTAATGTAAAATACAGTTGTTACTTCACCACCAGATTTTACACAAGACTGAAGACACCTTAGTGTACATACTTAGGGAGTCATTTTATTTCTTTAGGTTTAATATGAGTGACAGACATTTCTCTTAGTTGCATGTCATTTATTCTTGCGACACACATATTTTAAAACCCTTCTGTAAGTATATATACTAATGTGTTATCTCAAACCCAGACCACATGTTTTAAATACATGTGTGACGTCTTGTGGTGTATTAACAACCATATCTGAGATAAAGTTTTCATAAGATCAACACTGATTATAGATAAAAAGAAAAAAGAGCACACTATCTGGCATTTGGGTGTGCAATTTTTCATGCAAGATGCGCAGAATTAGAAAAGGGCAGAACACCACAGTAAGACATGCTTATCTACAATGGGGATGTTGTGAACCCCTTTAAGTTTGTTGTATGTTCCGCTTGAGAGCAACACTGAATAGGTGTACATGTAAATCATAAAATTGTAGTTCTAAATCTGGTGTCACTGTTGCCCTGAACATTCTATAAGCTGATTGCTAAATAGTGGAGTTTCTAGAAGGAGATAAAGTGGTGATTGTGTTGAGACTGTTGCTAAAGAAGATTAAAAGATAAAATGAGAGAGAAAGAAAGAAAGAGAGAGAGAGAGAGAGAAGTAGGATTGATGGAGCATGTTTATTTGAATTTATGATGTAAATTAAAAGCAGAACAATACAACTATCAATAAATTCCAGTGGTTGAAACACAATTGAAGTTTTGTTGATTACTCTGTACCTGTCTCTTGTTGATGTTCTTGTCCACAATGTGTGTGTCCTGCTTGACTGATTAACTGTTAGCATTTTTTTCCAGCAGTATGTGTGTTTACTTTTCATTAAGTGATGACTTAAAAAATGAAAATAAAGACTTTTATTTGCCCAGTAGAAAAATTCGTCTACAGTACGATACACTGTTATACATATCATTCATAATGCAAGCACATAAAACAGAACACATCATACATGTTTTTATACATAACTATTAAAATTTAATGAAATACATAACAAAATTATTGGTGGTCATCCATGATGCACGTCCTGGTTCCCCACCCCTCCCCCACCCCCTGCCCAGCTCTAAAGCCAGGTACTCTTTTATACCAGAGTTGAGCGGGAAGAAGAAGTGAAGTGTTTTTCCTAAGGACACCACATCGAAAACTGCACAGCCTACGGAACTCCTTTCCACCTGAGTTAAAATTTTGAAAAATCTGAATGAAGGACGCCCGCTGTAAACAGCACAAAATTTGAGCAGAATTGTGGCTCTAGACCTACATAACAGTTTTTGCCTTTTCGGAACATTCTAGTTGGTCAAACAGATTTTTTTTCTTTTGAGTGGTTCGAATAGACTTTTACAGTATGGCTCCTAGAGGTTACACACGCCCAAATCTTTTTCCTATTATTATACTATGTACTGGGAGGCCGTGCGGTTTGTGAGTCGCACTCAGAAACTGAAGACTTTCAAGTCTAAGGTTTATGTGTTTGACTCGCGAGCTGGGCGGTTTACGTTGTAGTGTCCTTGGGAAAGACACTTCACTTCCATTTCCTCACTCGACTCAGGTGTAAATGAGTACCTGGCTTTAGAGCTGGGTGACCAGGGCGCTGCACCGCTGGCGACCAGCAATGACTTTGTTATGCATTTCATTTGTAATATTATGTATTTACATGTATGATGTGTATTGTTATATGTGTTTGTATTATGAATGAGATGTTTAACACTGTATGACATTGTGAAACAATTTCCCTACGGGGTAAATAAAGTCGTATTTATTATTATTATTATTATTACTGTCTATTACCGTCACTCCAACCCTAATTTCGTTGGCTATTCCCACTCACCAGTAATAGAGATAAGCATCTGATCTAAAAAAAAAATACATTACTTCTAACATCCCGTAAAAAGTAACGTTTTTTGCTGTGTCTCCTGGGTTGACCCATCCCTATGAAAAGCCACTTGAGGCCGCAGGCTATTTCAAGAGAACAGGGGGTTAGCTCATTTGCAGTCCCTATCTTCTCAAACCTCTGACCCAAAATAGTACTGCTTTAATTTAACCTAAACTGGCCAGGGAAGTGACAAATGCATTAGAACAGGCCACAGCAAAGGTTACTGGGCCCCTCAGAGGGAGAAAGAAAAATAATGTTGTAAATAGATCACCCTTCCTTCTAAATCCAACCATTGTGACCTCAAAATTAATGCGTGTGTGTAACCTTGAGATTGTCCTTCACCTTTCTCCTACCCTAGGGACCAGCGGAATCTAAATCTGTACCTGAGTATTTGATTAAACTCTTTTATTGTCTTCCACGACAGGATTTGTTTTCACTATTCACACACTTATCTCCACCCGTCCGCAGTCTCCACACTTTTTTTTGCATTTGTACCTGAGTAGACTTGCCTAAACACGTAGACTCAACCTAACATTTGCTAGTCAGTTCTTCGGCTTGAAGAACCGTAACCTTTTTATTTTTCTTTTTTGAGATCATCCTTTAAAAATAATTATGGAAAATCATGAAATTTAATACAACTGACGCAGGTAAGCAGAACACTTCCTTGAACATGCGTCACTTTTCATTGGGGCCGGTACAATATTATATAATTTTTACTCTGCTTCCTGAGAATACATCCCTCAACCTAATCCAGTCATTTTCAGAGAAAAAACTGTACCAAAATGAAATGTAAAGTAATAAGTGACATTCTAAAAGACTCAAGTGCTCTCATTTTGCCCAAACTCACGCGCTTTCTGGGCGAGGTCACGGATTTTTTTTTAAATCGAGAGCTTGCGCATTTACGATGGAATCTCTTACCATCGTAAGAATTACATTAATTCCGAATCTTAAGTACCACTGAAGGTCCATTTAACACCGATGGACTAAAGTAGTTCTTACGATGATAAGAGATCCCATCGTTAATGCGAAAGCTCTCAATTAACTCTCTTAAAAAGCCCTCTTCTCCCCCCCCCCCCCCCNACCACCACCTCCTCTTTTTTTTTCTTTCACATTTTCTTTAGGCACGCATGTTTTCTGATGATATCAAGTAGCTTTCTCGATAAGACTACATTTTTTTTTAATATAAATTCCATGAGTGTTTTAGAATGTGTCATCCCAGGCCATTCCAGCGTTACGTTTTTTAAAACCACTTCAACACTCCAAACGCAGCGATCTGCTGTGATGGACAAAATATTAAAAAGGTTATCAGCAAGTTCTTGGGGTTGCCAGGCGTGCCTTGGTGTCAAACAGGGAATGCCTGCCTTTGAAAATGCTATCGCTGGCCAATTTTTGATTTGAGACAAGTGAGTCATAATTTAACCCTCCTTACTGCGGTGATAGAATTAAAATTTATTCTACCGTCCACTCACTTCCCCTTGAGTTGGGCAACAGAATACATGTATATATACACATCTCCTTGTCGACTCCCGAGCGCGTCGGTAGGTTTTTGCACTCCAGTGTCACCTGACAGGCCGCCAGACAACACGTGCAACAGTCATTATCCGTAACAATGGCCAGGTATTCAGTTGGAGCCTTTAACCGGCGAACCTAGTGCTTCAAGAGTTAAAAAGTGACAATCTTTTTTCGAACCTAGTGCTTCAAGAGTTAAAAAGTGACAATTATTTTTTTTTGTGTGGGTATCCCCAATCTGTTTACTCCCGGATGTGGACACTTATGAAAAGCTTTATGGCAAAACGATTTAAACGCCAGTGAGGGATTTAAGCAGTAGCGCCGAGATAAAAATTACATTGAAAACGAAAAAAATATATAATGGACAAAAGCTGTGGGAAAGATGTCCTTCCATGGAATAGAAATATGCATATATACTAAAGATCTGAACCTTTTAATGTAGCCAAAACCAATCTTAAAAGTTACGATAAATGCGTATTCCATAGTTATGACCCATGCGATATGGAATGGTCTTCCACTTAACATCAAAGGTGCTAAAAGCCTGTCATCTTACAAATCACGTCTGAAAAACTTACCGTTTTAGGTAATTTTAATGTTTTATGGAATTACAAGTGAGCATGCCTCGTGTGTGTGTATATATATCCAAGTATGCTTGTATTAAAGGCACTGTGTATTGGATGAGTGTGGATTAGATTTAATCATCATTGTAATATTTGTGTGTGAGAATGCTTGTGTTAGTGTTTTTAGTATGTATACCTTATAAAGCGCTTAGAGCTTATATTTTTGTTCAGGGATAATCGGTCTATGAATGAATTAATTTTATTATATTTCTACTAAGTGCACCTATTGCTACCTAAAATCACGAACTAAGCATAGAAAATCATGGTGGTGAATAACGCATTTTGCAGCATAACTATTCAAAAAAACCCTGCTTTTTTATCAGCCATAGCGACATCTCAGCAAGTCTAATCTTGGTTCAGTTTAGGACAGTGCGATGTTACCCAATGTCTCAACCGATATCGATGATGACTACCTGCGATATTATCCTATAACGCAAGTACATCCATTCAAAGGCTTAGGGTGCCGATATTGTGGAACAGCGTGGCCAAACGGTTAAGGCAAGGCGTCAGACTCAAGATCTTAAGGTCGAGGGTTCGATTCCTGACCACCGTCACGTTGTAAATGCCTTAGGAAGAGCGTTTCATTCACATTTTCCTCCGTTCACCCGCCTGTAAAATGGGTACCTGGCTATAGGCAGTGAGAGATATTGTTCAAATTGCTAATAATCAGTGCCTGTATATAGCAGCAGCACTGTATGCTCCCCAGGGAGCTGAGAAAGTCCTAGAGTGATCTGGCCTGTTAGGGTAATAATCGTGTGAAGTCGCGTGAGCTGGCATTAGCGTGGATACGAGACTTACAAACCGCATTATTATTATTAATATTATTATTGTTGTTGTTATAATATCGATATTCTTATAATATCAAGGCAGAATAGTTCTCACCATCATTCCACTACACTGGGCACCACAGTCAAATAAACTGAGCCTCACATTACGAGATATGTAATGTCTATAAAATATAGTGTATTTCTTCAGAGCTTGCGCATTAACGGTAAGATTTATCACCATCGTGAGCTTATTTGTGCATCGTTTTTGAATGCACCTTTATATCAGTAGCGTTGAACACGCAGAGGTAATGTAATTCTTATGATGGTAAGCGATACCATTGTTAATGTGCAAAGCTCTCAGTTATGTAAATGGAAACTCTTACATTACAACTTCCTTGATGTGTGGACCTGTGTTTCGGTTCCAATATGGCAGGATTGGGCAAGTTCACCGAAAAAATTAGTTTAGATCAGGTTCAGTGAAAAGCTCTTGGAAAAAGTTTAGCTTAGGTCTATGAAAACTAAAAAGTTTTCAGATAAAACTAAATAGTTTTCAGATAAAACTAACTAGTTTTCAGATCAGATCAG
>JAWQUT010000510.1:426437-445057 GCA_033807755.1 Ellobium chinense
AGTCACAAAACGTTGCAATGTGTCTTAAATGTCTGCATTGAATTATGTTGTGTTTATCGGCCCGATTAAGTGGCCTACATTCAACTCAAACTATCAGGTAAATTTTAAGATTATATTTAGAGCTCATTTATATTAATAAAACGCTTCTGCCAAATTTGTGTCACAGATTTCTTGAGAACTACGAAACGTAAAAACGCGGTTTTCACCTAAATTTTTACCCTTTTTTTTAAAAAAAAGAATATGTATAGCAACGAAATACAATCTCCGATAGATCTTTTCACACCGCCCGATTTGCCAGTCGTCCAACTTTTTCACGGAGTCTAATGCATTCGTCTATGACGCCGTTCGGTGCGCTAGGTATTCTTTCGCCGCTGGTGCGTTGCCTGCCTGCCCATGTGTAAAATTTTAATGGGGTGTTAGTCTTGTTGTCTCTATTCTTATTCACACAATGAATGGGCTCAGCCGCTTAGTAGTAGAGTGTGAGTCGGAATTGAAGTTTAATACCCCCTTTCAACACGATTACAAATACAGTGGAGACAAGGCTTGCCTTCCACTGACTTATGATCAAGACATATTTATTTATTTAAAAGAATTCAAAAAATAACTTTGTTTTCTCAAAACCTGATCTGACTAAAAGGTTAAAGAGGGGAAGGGGGGTGGGGTGGAAGAGTATCCAATGATGTAATAAAAATTGTTCGCCCCAAAATGGGAAAAGGCGTTTTGTCGAAGTACGTTAGAATTAAGTCCCTAGTTCGGGTGTACCGGCACGCCTGGCCCTGGTTCATGCGGCGTCATCGTTGCCGACTCTGGCAGCCTGAGACAACAATCAATTCTCAATCGACAGTTTTTCATCAATATACATTCATAACAAGTACTGTACGTTAGTGACTACTACCTTCCCTAACTGTACTTACGTCCTTTTGCCATCCCTTTTAGACTTACATTCGAACTTGCATCTATCGGTCTTACAAAAATTTACGTCCTTACTCATCTAGCCATATCTTTATAATGCAATATCCACATCTCTTCCAGGTAATTAATAATGACATCTTATCTAACACAATTCCCTCTTTAGACTACTAAACATCCTATCACTCTTAACCTCGTTCTTAGTTTCTGTCTAACACATGTTACCCACCACTCGAAATGGCTTCAAAAGGTTATAGAAATAAAGGTTATAGACCTGTAATGGGATTGGACCCTTTTTTTTCTCTATGGGCTATATTAACATTTTGAACTGCTCTCTGAGCCCAAAGTTTAGCTTTCACCCAGACCCATACCAGATTGAAGCTCATTATGTGGCCCAAATTTTAAGACTGACCCAACCCTAGCAAGCGTATTGAAAATTTGAGCTTGGTTACTATTTGTAAACAGAGCCCACATTTTTCACTGGTCAACGCCAAACTCCTCCTCTTCCGCCTGAGCACACCCTTGACCTGGCAGTCCCAGCCCAGGGCTAAATAGTGCCTGGCAAAAGAAAGCAAAATGGACAGAGTTTCCCCTGATATAAAAATCTCCCCCCCCTCCCCCCCCGGAGCCCTTATTAATTACTGGAAGCCGGGCATGCCAAAAGAGGGAAAAGGAGAGATGAAATATAACCCCTTAGTAGTGTAGTAGGACCCAATAGTGAAAGTACAATTACAGGCCTGTAACCATAAGAGCGATCCTCTGGGACCCTGCAGTTCACCATTCGAACATAGATCGCCAATAAAGCTGCTGTAAGTGCTAAGGCAGAGTCGCCTCACTATTTTTACTCGGTCCTTATATACCCCGACGCTTAACCTTCCCAAGTATCCCAGACGTCAACACTCTGCACGCTTTCACTCAACTTCCATTCAGGTAATGCAGACAAACTACTCACTCTGTAGTGATGTACATCATGCTGTTTGAGACAGTTCTCTAGGACTTAGTTTTTTTCTCTCAGATTTTCCGACTAATATGTTCCATAAATCATAAATGTTCTCAACAAATAATGTTTGTCTTTCTGATACTGTTCTCGATAATTTTTTTTTCAGTTGTCTGTATCAGTACGCTACATATCATATAGCATCAGAAATGACCTCAACGAACAAGTTTTCGTTTTGATAGTGCACTCAGTGATTTTTTTTTTTAAATCAGATTTTTCTGTTAGTGTGCTTTATAAATCAGAAATGTTCTCAACGTATGTTTTGCTTCCTCAGATTTCTTGGCCAGAGTGCTTAGCCGCGACAGAAATGTTCTCAACAAAGTATCTTCATCACCC
This sequence comes from Ellobium chinense, assembly GCA_033807755.1. Lineage (NCBI taxonomy): Eukaryota > Metazoa > Mollusca > Gastropoda > Ellobiida > Ellobiidae > Ellobium > Ellobium chinense. The sequence continues at coordinate 428,680 of JAWQUT010000510.1, forward strand.
TCTGACCTTTCACCTGGCTGCTTTCCTTTTCTTCCTCGATGTTATCTCTGGAGAAGAGTCCGGCGAAGAAACCTTAGATCTGCTAAAGAAGCTGTCGGAGTTGAGTGGAGGATCAATCGCTTTTCTCTTCGGCATAGCAGCAGCAGGGATCGTAGCTGGCGTCTTTGGAATGATTCTGTTCAGGAGATGTACTGGTGACAGCGGAGGTCCTTCAGCCGATGCCACTTGTGAATGTTTGACAGCTGCATTCAACTGCATGAGTACTACGATGGCCAATGCCCAAAGTGAAGAGGGTGAACAGGGTGAAGAGGGTGGTGCATAGAGGCAAAAGCCAGAACCTATCTAACATTACATAGCGAATCGCTTTAAATTTTATATGTATACGGATTTGTAATATCTCTGCTTATTTCAAATGACAATCACATAGAGGCAGAGGCCAGAACCTCACATTACACAGTGATTGATGCTTGCATATTCGCGTTAAATTTTATTTGCTTACGCGATTCTCCACTTATTTCAAATAACAATCACACCAGAATCTAACATTACACAGTGACTGTGCTCCCCTATTCGCATTAAATTTTATATGTGTTTATGATTCTCCACGTATTTAAAATGGCAGGTACTGATTGTGATTCAAAGCGTATAGCTGCAAGACTGGAGCTCTTTCCAAGACCAATGAAAGTATCCAAAATGAAGAAAGGGGTGATAGATATAGGTGAAGCCAGCATATATTAACTGCCTTTTCTTTATTCTCTTTAAAGTTTATATGTAGCCTATAAATGATTCTCCACTTGTTTGAAATGACAGATGCTGATTGTAATACAAGCGTATGGCCCCAAGGCTGGAGTTCTTTCCAAAACCTATGAAAATATCCAAATTAAAGAAAGAGGTGATCAAGTATAGGTGAAGCCAGCATAAAATAGTAACGGACACTTCTTTATTCCCTTTAAAGTTTATATGTATACATGATTCTCCATTTACTTCAAATGACATAACTTATTACTTTATTGTGATTCAACTGTGTGTCTGCATGACTGAATTTCTTTCTAAGACCACTGAAATTTCCAAAACGGAGAGACTGGCGTTCAAGTACCCCATATCTAAGATTACACTCCTACTGATGTAGTTAATCTAGTACATTGTTCATCCAGGTCTCCTATCCGTACAGCTGATATGGAAGGTTTTCTCTAGAATATTCTATGTGGATAACTTTGTGTAAGATCATATGGACAGGAAATCTGAGAAAGCAACAAGACTCATTTGTAATACTTCTTTCGTCACTAGATTTCGAAAATGACCAAATTCAGACAATCATAAAGGGACAGAGGCGAGAATCTAACATTACATAGTGACTTTGCTCCCCTGTTCGCGTTAAAACTTATATGTAAACATTTTCCTTAGCCCACCCGTCTATAAAATGGTGACCTGGCTATAGGCAGTGGAACATATTGTGAGAATGCAAGTGACCAGCGCCTGTAAATGGTAGCGGCATTGTGTGCTCCCCAGGGAGCTGAGCAACTTCTAGAGTGCTCAGGCCTGCTGGGGTAATAATTTGAACCCACCTGAATGGATGTAAGCCTGGATACGAGACTTATAAACCTCATTATTATCATTATTATTATTATTTCTTTTCATGCACTGTTTGAGTGCCGTATACTAAAAACTAATCGAATGACGTAAACTTGAAATTATTACTATGAAAGAGCAAATACGTATCAGAGGAAAGCACACTTAAGACGAACATCAAAGAGTTCACTTGAAAAAAAAAATAGTTAGATTCATTATGCCTTTTATAGAAACTTACAATTATAAATGCTTGCTACATTATATAAGCTGATCCATTTTTTTTCTCATAGTACGTTAGAGCTTTACGTTTGTGTTTCTTGAAAATGGAAACTGCACTAACATGTATTTATATTTGTGTAGCTTTATTATTTGTTATGGTGCACCTTTCAGTCTGTTGTGTCTGTCTTTATTAAATGTTAATTTGATCGTCCCTATACGTTTTAATATGGTATGGGCATGATTAATAAATTGTTAAACTTGTTAATCTTGTTTGCTTCCCATGGTACCCCCCTCCCTCTCTCATTTTTTGCCATCTTCTTCATGCTTGCTTGTTTCTAAAATAAAGAGTCTCTGACACTAACAAATAAAAATTGTTCTCCTTTACTTCAGGTATGAAGATGCCAATAGCACCTGGCATTTTTAAAATGCAATTTTAAATAGTCCCTATAAACTCAGAAAATTGGCCATGGGTAAGGGGGAAAGGGGTTGGATTTTAATTTCAAAGGCTTAGATAGGTGCAAATATATGTGTAGACTCAGAATAGGTGAGGTTCAGTCACTCAAGTATAAAATTTGTTATTGTTGCTAGGTGGGTAAGGTTACCCTGTTTACTGAGTGAAAAGGCCTAAATTATTAGGGTGTCTGCTTCACTGCATAAGTTCTCAAAATCTAACTGGTTCAGGTGCATTTTTCTTTTGTGTCAAAATTTGGAGGAAGAACTAAAGAACATATTTGGAAAGTATTTTGAAACGGCACCCCAGGATAAGTTAATGAGAGGTGTAAAACCTAATATAGCCAACAGTGAAAAATACATTGGCATCTTCATACCTTCATGCTTTTGCTACCTTTGGCAGCAGGGATCTTTCTCATATGAAAACACCAAACAGACGACTCCGCCTACACGCAAGCTTAATCTGAGCGTTTTCAGATAACACACAATAAATGTAAAGTCAATGGCTAATGGCAAAACCTTTAATCTGCAATTATGCTCCCAATGAGTGGTGTTAAGACTGGGTTGGCTAATCAGTATTAAAAAAAAATATATGGACTAAGAGAAGTGACGACACAGCCGTACTTGAAGGAATTAATGATAATATAAACATGTCAGGTAGTGCTGGATTCTATGGATGCTATGCTAGAAGAAATTCACATTGCAATGTATATGAAAAGTCCTTCAAACAGCACGTTAAAATGGCACAAGTAAAATAAAAGTAATGTGATCTAAAACTATAAATTGAACTTTTCGAAAGCCTAATCCTTCATTACTATAGTCCGTCCAACATTATACGGTTTTCGTTTATCAAGAATATCTCCGATTTGCTTTGATCAATCTTCGCCAAATTTTGCATAGCCTCCTGTTTCAGTTTGTCTTAACAGAGACATGTTTATTCACATGTGGACATTTACAGATAAAAAAAGTTTTCTTCATTAAAGTATATATAAAAAACTCAGAAAACAAAATGATTCAAGGAACAGAAATTTTACGGTATTCACAGCAATCTTCTTTTCCCGGCAGGTTCACATAAGAGCAAGTCCAAATAATTCGGTGAATCCAACATTCTGTGCTTTAGCTGTTTAGCCATAACAAGCGCTATTTTTACCGCAGACAGCAACCGTTAACCAAGGACAAAATACTACGCCCGCGATCAGACAAGTTTCGTTTCACATGAATAAAATACTCACAACAATAGTCACAAATAGTGTAATTTACACTGATACACGACCTCCCCGATTATTCNTCCGATTATCCCCCCCCCCTTCCCCACCTCTCTGACGTACTCTAATATAAAGGCTGATCTTTGTGCAAAGTGTTGCATTCCCGATTTCAAGCATCACTGCCATCAATTTGTCTTGTCCGTTCTCTGTATCTAATTCAGTTCAAAGTTCACCTTTATAAACTAGACAGACATCCAAAAAGTTCATTTTTACTCATATATTATATTAAAACAATAGCCTCGATTTTGTATGTGGCACAATGTCGTTACCGCTGTTCGAATCGACTTGAAGCTTTCTGTGTGCCTTTGTTTTACTCTCAACATGTTACAAGGGTGCATTTCGTTACTCCGGTCGATCACTAAGTATTTTATTAAATTTCGTTTGTGTCGTAATCAGACCCACGTAGATGTAACCGCATCGCCACACTTTTTAAGCACGTCAACTAGTATTATAAAACTGGGGAAGAGGATAACAGGACCTTGTGACCGGTCTTCCCAAGTAGCTGCAACTTTACACATCTCATACAATTCAGATTTAATCATGTTTCTATTACAGACAGAGCCAACCTTTCTATCAAGGTATATTCAAGGTCGTCAGTAACTTTTCGAGTTATCTTGATAGGCACTCCAGACGACCAATCAGCCGAATGGGACAGTCATATCATAACTATACCTCACAATAAACAAAATTACATCATTCACATACCGACTAAAGGCTATATATTTAGGTATTGCATTTATCCAAGTCCAAACCAAGCNACCTTGTGACCGATCTTCCCAAGTAGCTGCAACTTTACACATCTCATACAATTCAGATTTAATCATGTTTCTATTACAGACAGAGCCAACCTTTCTATCATGGTATAGTCAAGGTCGTCAGTAACTTTTCGAGTTATCTTGATAGGCACTCCAGACGACCAATCAGCCGAATGGGACAGTCATATCATAACTATACCTCACAATAAACAAAATTACATCATTCACATACCGACTAAAGGCTATATATTTAGGTATTGCATTTATCCAAGTCCAAACCAAGCCAAACACAGCTCTTATTAAAACATGCTTTGCAATTATCCATATCAAATATTTTTGCGTTTAGGAAAGCTGCGTTTCATCACGTCACATTCCATGAAGCTGTAAATCACCTTATCTTCGCAATTTACTTTCGGTCGAGTTTTTTTATATAACTTTATGAAGAAAACTTGTATATTTCCTTCTCTATAACCGTCATAAAATACTTTCTTGTTAAGACAAACTGAAACAGGAGGCAATGCAAAATTTGGTTACGGCTTGATCAAAGCAAACAGGAGATATTCGCGAAAAACGTCTATTGTTGGACGGACTACAGGTACTAACACGTTTGAAAATGTGCATTAAAGTATTTTTTACTTTTAGTTTACTTTTGCTTTTTAGTGACGAGGGACATTTGCTCGTCCCAGTTGGAATGGAAGATTGTATCTCGCAAAACGGCTTAAATGCAAAGACACTGGAATTTTGCCAACCTCAATTTCAGGGACTGGCCAAGGAATACGATACCGTGCGGTGCATTGTAGGTATGAAGATGCCAATGTTTTTTTCACTGTTGGTTACATTAGGTTTTACCCCTCTCATTAACATATCCAGGGTTCCTAGGCCGAATTAGTCTACTTTCCAAACATGTTGTTTAGCTCTTCCTCCAAATTTTGACACAAAAAAAAAATGCCACTAAACCAGTTAGCTGTTGAGAACTTAGGCAGTGACGCAGACTACCTGATATTTTAGGCCTTTTCACTCAGTAAACAGGGTAACCTTACCCACCTAACAACAACCACAAATGTTATACTTGAGTGGCTAAATTTGAAATTGAAATCCAGCCCCTTTCCCCCCTCCCCATGGCCAGTTTTCTCATTTTATAGGGACTATGCATATAATATTTTTATGCCAAGTGCTATTTGCATCTTCACAGCTGTAGGTGTTGTTATGGAGCAGCGCGCCATGGCCCCGGTCCATTCCTTTCATATAGATGGATGTTGTTGTGGTTAAAAAGGAAAAGAAGTTGACTCATTCTCCTCATGCTAACAACAACAACATCAACAACAACAGCAGCAACACTACACACAAATACGCCTCTACACACACACATACACACACACACACACTCACACACACACACACACACACACACGCACGCACGCACGCACGCACGCACGCGAGCGCGCAGAACACACAAGCAAGAAAGATCGTGTGTGTGTGTGTGTGTGTGTGAGAGAGAGAGAGAGAGATAGATAGAGAGAGAGAGAGCGTGAGAGAGAGAGAGAGAGAGAGAGAGAGAGAGAGAGAGAGAGAGAAAGAGTGAGAGTTGGGGGGAGAGGGTAGTAATAATTATCACATTTTTTCTCCGGTAACTTGTTTTTCCGGAATACACATTGTACTTGGCCTCCGACCTCTTAGTGTCACATTGTATTCTAAATTCTATTCCCATTCTGATATGTAGTCCTGGTTAGGCATTTTGACACTTTCAATGCCTCTAATCCATGTGATACCGCTAGGTGCTTCATTATAAAGAATCCGTTGCTAGTTTGGTGCAGCGGATCGAAGTAATTTTCGATACTGAATCGAACTTCCTATGTATCGAAAGTAATAATACTAAAAAACGATACTGCCCATCACAACACTATCACCTGTGTCAATATGAGCTATAACAATGGGAAGCACGTAATGCCCGAGAGCATGAAAAAAAAATTGCTAGTGAAGATAAACACGCGTGTCAAGTCAACTTATTTTCTATCACTAAGGCTTCAGTAATCCCTCTTAACCAGTGGCGTAGCAAGGATATTGGTGGTTGTTTTTTCTTTGTGTAATCTAGCTTTTATAGTTTTGTTTTTTTTTTTTTGGAGAGGGGAGGGGGTGGAGTCAGTGGCTTTTTAAAAGTAGAAAAATTGGTATCTGGCTCCAAAAGAGTCAAATTTGGTACTCCTAGTACGGCCTAGACTATCAGTCTGTCGGTGCTGAAAAACAAACAAAAACTCAGGAAGTCGTGCACAGACACAGAGTTCTACAACTGACTAGAGGGCTTTCTGGGCCGTATGCGGCGTGCCGTGTAGAGCATCGCTGGTTCCAGGATTTGGGGCAAACCGGCTCGCTGAAGAGAGCCTTTATTTACATGCTTTCGGTCTTTGTCTTCAGTTCCTCGCATTAATGCATTGTTTTAATTTGAGATGTTTATTGTTTGGTTTTTTTTTTTTTAGCAGCTGCCCCCTCCACATGAAGAAAGTTCCATGGCATAATATGGCCTCTAGTCCTTCCTTTTCATTTCATATTTTCTCAATTCCACCTGTTTAAGCTGTATTGGTTTCTTTTATTAAGAACATGATAAATAATTAAAATGAATAAGTAAATATATAATCATATTATATGAATTAATAGAGTGTATTATTGTCTCTTTAGCTTTATTAATTTGCAACCTTTTCACAACCAGTGGCTCCATTGCTCTTCTTGATTTCAAAATCGTATTCTTTTCTTTAGACCCCGGAATTATTGTTATTTAACTATGGATGTGAATAATAAAAAGTATGAATCTTACCTTTTTTTCACTGGTGAAAATTTTGTTAGCATTTATTCACAGATATATTAGCGTTCTTATTCATCATCTGTCAGCTGTTAAACAGGCTTTGCCTTTGAAGAAATAGTATGATAATTGCATGGTAGCACTTTTACAGTTCAAGATCAGATGTAGTGCCAGAAATTAATGAATGATCAATTGATCTAATGGTCATGTGTTTCTTAATTTTATCATCATTGTCTATCTGTAATGTCACTGCATACTGATGAAAAACTGTCACCTTAATCCAGTTCTTAGGCATGTGATGAGTTATAATGTAGCAATGACCTGGACCTGATGTTATCTAAAGGTAAGAATCCTTGATAAATAGCTAAAAAGGCTCTTTATTATTTTTTTTTTTTGTATGCGTAACGTTTATTTTGCTCTCTTCCCTCATGCTAACTTTCTATGTTACATTTATTTCTTTTATTTACCAGTTTTTATCAATTCATTTTAATTAATTTCATCTAATTGTTTATTTTGACCCCCTCCTGCCTTTGTTTTTCATCGCATACACAGTCCTCCCATTACGATAACCCCCGTTAATACCCCAACGGTCCAATGTATCTTAACAATAGAAACGCGAGTGAGAGAAGCGGACTGCCCCCAAACGTCGGCCATTACGGCTGCTCTATGTGGCACGCTGAGCCAGCCTCGCGTAAGAGGGAGTAAGCCCTCTAGTAAATAGTAGAATTCTGTGTGCACAGAAAACATCTTGCGTAAAAAGAAACAACAACAACAACAACAACAACAACAACAACAACAACAAAAAGCACCGTCAGAACAGCCGGTAAGCAAATTTTGCTCTCAGCTTATTGGCCACATTTTTTAAAAAAAGTTTCTCTTTTTACATTGCCTTTGGAAGCATTGCACTGAGAATATGGAAGTGCCGAATCTGTGAGACAGTGTATAGACTTTCACATTATTGGCGAAGAAAACTTGCTTATGTTGACAAACTCGTATTGTCAATGCTTGTAAATGGCTTATAGGTGAAATAGGAGGGTGATGATGTTTGAGCAGTTTAGAAAACAATGAAGATTGATTTATTTGTATTAGACTAATCTATAACACCTTGGTGATCTCAGATTCATAGATTACATGGACTCTGCGTCCCTACTCATAACATGGAAGCCTTTACAGGTGAGAGGCAGTGGCGATTAAACGTATTGCATATTATACGAAATCTACTGTAACATCTGCCTTTTTCTCTCTCTTCACTCCTTTTTCTCTCTCTTCACTGCGCTCTCCCTGTTAATTTTTATTAAATTAAATGTGTCTCTGGACAATAAAATATCATCTTATCTTACAACCACTATCCTCCAAGTTTTCCGGAAAATAATTTAATTTTATCTTCAGCTACAGATTTTCTTTTATCTGAATGTGTCTGTTATCAGAAACAAGGTACACGCCACGCAATGTCTACTGATGGGCCAAAAAAGGAATTCTGTTTGGTTTGTTTTCATCATGGGAGATTTTGCGCCTGAGGACGACAGAAATGTTTATGGTGAGAACAGGATAGAGATAATGGGAGAGAGAGAGAGAAGGAAGAAGAGAACGAAAAGGAGATGGATTGAGAGAGCAAAAGGAAAGGGTAGAGAGGGAGAAAGAGAGTGTGAGAAAGAGAGAGTAAGAAAGAAAGAAAGAGAGGGATAAGGTTTGTGACACCTATTAGAGGGGCAAATCACTAATTGTGTACAGCCCAATTAATCCGCTAATATATAAAATCCCCCTTTTTTGGGGCCCTGCCAGCCAGTGTTAGGGTGTAGAAATGTGTAAAATGACCTGTGATCTAAATAAAGCATCCAATTTTAAAGATGCAGGTACAATTTTTGAGCCCTCTAGATAAAAAAATAAAATGTGTAGGACTATGTATTCGCACGCAGTCAAAACCAGCCAAATGAAAAATTGGGGACCAAATCAGAATTTGAGGTGATCTTTTTCAAAAGACATTTGTGAAAAATTTTGGGCGTTGACCCCCCTTTTTCTTCCCGTTAAAAGATCGGGCAAAAGAAGTACTTTAACCTCCATGGAAGAAACTTCCCCAAATCACAGTGGTATATTTAGAATAACACTAAAAAGAAGCAAAAACAATAGATGTCAAAGACCATAACGAGAAAGAGAAATAAAGGGAGAGAAGGCGAGTGAGACAAATACAGAAAAAATATGTGAGAGAAAGAAACAAAGGAAGAGGGCGAGAGAATGAGAAAACAGATGACAGAGAAAAACAGAGAGAGAAAGAAACAGAGGGATAGCGAGAACGAGAAAGTCAGGAAGAGAAAGAGCGAGACAAAAAAAAAAAGAGAAAAAGAGAGAAAAGAGAGGCAATAGAGAGACAGGAAGAAAGACACAGAATGCGAGAGCAAGGAGGAGAGTCAGAAAAAGTCCTATTTTTTAAAATCAATTCTTAAAAGGTATAGCTGTATCAGAATTCCACAGAAACAATTACTGTCTCATGACATCATGGATCCCTGAACAAAGCCTTCTTGCGGGTCCTCGGCACTTGAGAGTTAGATTTTTGTAGAATAATTATTAATAATGAATGAATGTCTGTCTGTCTGTCTGAGCGCGCTCGCAAGCGTGCATGTGTGCGTGCATGCGTGTCTCTCTCTTTCTTTCTAAATCAGCTAGACAAAGGACCTCCACTCTTTCCCTCTGTATTTCAAAATGTTGCAACAACAACAGCAACATCAACATCAACAACAACTACAACAACAACATCAAGACGTTTATCAATCAGCTCAAGTACAAGAGGTAGAGTAAAGTGATCAACATAAAGACACAAACTCACAAGCTTAACAAAACTGATGACCCTTTTACCACAGAAACGACACAAGCAAACCGGATAACCTAATTTCAGTAGTTTAATTACTTATGTAAAGGAGGCTTTTGCCAAAACATTTAGATTATTTTACCCTTTAGTGTTTAATAAATTTTCATGAAAGTGGTGTTGAAGCAGTGTTTCAAAATGTTTGCTTATTTCACAGTCATGATGATGATGATGATGATGATGACAATGATGATGATGATAATGACGATGATGATGACAGGGCAAGAAAGTTTAGGACAAGAGAAGGAAGAAGTATCAGAGGGGACCAGGAAAAAATACCCGTTAAAACATGATGGAGGAACAAAAGGGAGGTAAACCAAGAGATGAGAAAGGGTGAGAAAGAAGCGTATCTACAGTTCGTTCATATGTTAGTTGTTTTTCCTTTATTTTTCATTTATGGATTTAAACTGCAATAAATCTTCATCATTAAGACTAATGGTCACCTCGTGTTTACATCAACGTCCATCGAAGCAGAGCATACCTTCTTTGTGGACAAGTTGAATTAATAACATATGCACCATTATTCACTTTGGTATAAAAGTTACCTCTGTTTAGAAAGTTATCTCTACAATCATGAATTTCAATAAAAAGTTATCTCTGGTTAGAAAGTTATCTCTACAGTCATCAATTTCAATGAAACGTTATCTCTGTTTAGAATGTTATCTTTACAATCATCAATTTGACCATTATTTACAAAATAATAATTCATACTGGATATAAATAAGTAGTCTGCATAAAAGAAAACTCTAAAAATTTGAGAAATTTTTAAAAAATACATACATTTTAGACTAGCATTCTTCTTCAGATGCAGAAAACATATTAGCTAAGAATGAAATGGCAAAAATAATTTTTTAAAAATTGTGAGCAGTAATCATGAAAAATAAAAGAAGCTTGAACACACAAATATCCAGCATGGGATGGAACAAAGGAGAACACAAACATCTTCATCCTCTTTATCATACATAGAACAACACAGAGACACATTATGCAGATTGTTTCGGTTTATTCAGATACACTCAAAGCCCACTGTCTTGCAACAATTTTCAGATGACTCAATGGTAGATTTTGCCTAAAACAGTCATTGAATAATCAGTTGTGTTTATTCACAAGTTGTTTCTTTTGTGCAAGGAGTAACAACTGTGCTAGGATGAGTGTATGATCCAGTCTTATGGTTACAGACTCCTAATTGGATTAAAATAGGGTTTGATCAATGACCATATGCCTTACGAAGACAGAACAAAATCTGGTGAATGGACCCAAGCTTTTTTAACCTGCCTGAGAATTAGTTTGCATTCTCTCCTGATTTTGTAAACTAAACCTGAAATTGGGGTCATTTACTTCACTTTCAGTGTGGCCTTCTGTGCAGAGCACTTTTCATTAAGGAAATCAGTGAGCTTGTTTATGTCTTTTGATGCATTGGTTCGTAGGTCAAAAATGAAATGAAAGATCTAAATTTTAAACATCATTTTCAATAAGCTCATTGAATTCTGCAACTATTAAAGAAGACTTAGAAAAATACTTAGATTGTGGAATTTCTTGTAAGTGACAGTAGAGAAAACAGTTTATTGGCTCAAAGACGGAAATCGGAAATTTGTAACCTGAAGTTATTCCAATCACAGAAGGAGAGACCTGGTAGAAAGATTATGTCTTTACCATGGTAATGGATTCAGTGATGCTGCTCACAGCTCATGGAATATTTTTTTTTATCAAGACAAGGTGTACAATAAAAATCACGACAAGAGAAACATTGTAAGCGAGTTTGTTTGGATTAATGCAACTGTCTTAACACACCATGGTAAAAACATAATCCCTCCTGTGCCATGGTCTGTCATCTCTACTGAGGACACGTTGAACCCTGTAGTTCTTCTGTGGTTGTGGTTGGTTTTGCAGTGGTTGTGGTAATTGTAGGCTCTGCAGTGGTAGTAGTAGTGGTAGGCTCTGCAGTGGTAGTAGTAGTGGTAGGCTCTTCAGTTGTAGTTCTTGTAGTTGTTGGTTCTTGAGTAGTAGTGGTGGTTGTTGTTGCTGGTGCTGACGTTGCCTGGATTTCTAGAAATAAAGCAGTAAGTCAATGACTTTTCAATGACTTAATACATACAGTGGCATTCATCTTATGTGAACTCACTTATGTTGAAAAACTTGATTTGAATGAACATAACATTTGTTTGCCATGAATCAAAATAGGGCTTAATTTGCCAGACCAAGTGACTAGTAATGACAAGACATGCAATCATAAGCTACTGGTAGAATCGGGGAGATGGGAGGCATAACAGCTAGAAAGTAGAATCTGTCATTTTTGCAGTTGTCTAGGAGATGATTTCCATGTTTTATTTGAATGTGAAATGTCAATAATTGAAAAGCAGAGATTTATGTATAGAGTAATTTGCCTGCGACCTACCATGTTTAAAGCTAAAGAGTTGTTTGAGAGTAGGAAAACAAATGTTTTTAGTTAGATTAGCAAATTACATCTAAATTGTTTTACAAAATTTCAGTAAAGGTATAAAGCTAGTAAGCAATGAGAGGCAAATAGAATGAGTGTAAGGACTGAATGATTATCAGTGTAAGTGAGTGGTTCCATTATTGTTAAATGTAAAATGTACCAGTATGTTGTGAACATGTATGAATTTAGTAGTTATATTGCTTTAAATGTTCATGTCCAGTCCGGCCATCATATACTGTATTTTGCCCATGTACCACGGTTGTGGACTGGGCTTATCCCTACTAAAGTTGCTTAACTTGCTGTTAAATTTGTTAAAGATTTTAACTGTAATTATAGTGTAGGTTACACTGCTCTATGTGTTTATGTGTTATAAATTCAATGTATAACATTGTAATACGACAATGTAAAACTACTTTGCGATGAGGTAAATAAAGTCCTATTTTCATTTCTTTTCAGAAGAAAAAAGGAGAAAAGGTCCATATTGTATATATATATATATATATATATAATTAAAAATTTATATTTTATACATTGCTCAGCACATTTGTTTTCATGTAAACCAAATCTGAGCACAAAAAAAAAAAAAACATTAAAAAAAAGTGGACTTCACAACAAACTTCACACTTCTTACCAGCTAGTGGCACTTGACACACATATGAAAAAGAGTAGTCACACCCTATGTCATTCCACTTTCCATCTGTCCGCATATGACCACAGTCTTCTCCTGTTCCCCAGTCGTTAGGCTCACCTGGGAAAGACAGATCTCAGTTTAACCTGGGGGTCCAGCCTAAAATGTCATTATCAGCCATAATGTTCCTAACACAAGTGTAACTGGGTGGCAAGGTGATTAGTTCTCATAGCACAAGGATGCTCGGGTCCAGCTTCCAGCTGCCCGCGTGGCCAATGACCGTTGCATGAGTTATCTCCTGGCTGGTCAGGTAATACTGGGATGCAAAATTCTACTGCCGCGCTCACAGGTCGGCAAGGAGATTCATTTATATTCTGGCTGCCGCACTCAAGCTATGTGGAAAATAGAATAAATTCTATCAGTGCATCGTGAGGGTTAACATTCACTATTATCACTAAGAGGAGGACTATGAGCCCAGTCTGATAAATTTTTTTATCTCTCACACATTACCCAAGCGGATATGCCACCAGAGATTTTTTCCAAATTACTGTGAATGATCAAATTTGAGAAGAAGGGCTGCAAAAACCTGTGCTAGAAAATTATCTTTCCCTACCAGGAATTGAAGCTGGAGTATTTCAGTTTACAAGTCTGAACGTTTTACCGCTACATCTCAGGGATGCAACGCTAACTTCACAGCAATTTTATTCTTAAATACCTACTACCTGAATATATTCCCTAACTTCCATGTGTGAGCCTAGTGTTCACTTGTGACCCCAAAACATTTCATTGCTGCTCACACAAAGATTGTAACACTAGGAGCGCAAAGAGCCTCGGATCCAGCCTCCTACTGACTGGATGACCATTGTTATAGATAACAAGACTATCACCCCATTTTACAAATGGACAGGCAGGCAATGTACCAGCGGCGAAAGAATATCTAGCGCACCGAAAAGCATCATAGATGAATGCATTAGACTCCGTGAAAAAGTTGGACGGTTGGCGAATCGGGCGGACTGAAAAGATCTATCCGAGATTGTATTTCGTTGCTATACACATTCTTTTTTATGAAAAAAGGGTAAAAAAATTAAAGAGGACTGATGTGTACAGTTACTTTTTGTGTATTTTTCTACGAATTTAGGTGAAAACCGCATGTTTTTATGTTAAGTAGTTCTTTAGAAATCTGTGACACAAATTTGGCTGAAGCATTTTATTAATATAGATGACCCTAGCATGTTTTGTCTGCTGGCCGATCAACTGATATTGTACTGCAAAATTCAACTGCTGTATCACACGGTGGGCGCTGGCATGCATATTTTTTTTAATGTAACACTCAAGGTAGTGGAACACTACTGGTTCTACCATAGCACCACAAGGGTTAACAGCAATTTACATAACACAATGATAGTTCTACAGAAATATACTTGTATGTTCATAAATACATCCTCTAATTAGTTTTACCTGATCCAAAGTGAGGAAGTTGATGGGGGGCAGGAAAAAATAAAGAAAATTGATTTTTCCTTGCAAAATGTTTCCAGACTTTCTTGAAACAACAATCTCTGAAAGAAACCAACACTCTCCGATATGAGAAAATTCTCTTAAGAATAACATCCTTGAAGAGAACAGTGTGTAGGCAGAACTCTGACTGTGTAAACACAGCTAGGAACAAAAACAGTAGAATCCCACACACTGGCCAAAAGGGGACCACATCATCAGTGATCTGTAGTCAGCTCAGATCTGCCAACCAAATGAAATCTGGAGTAGGCACATTTCATCTCCAAACTTCGCGGGTGTGGCGCAAACGTTCAATATACCGGAAATGACCTACCGCAGACGACATACCGGAAGCACAACGTGTGACTCCGGCATTAAATACGGACCGACTGCAGGGAGAAAAAAAAAACAACTAACAGAACAGCAAAGTAAAAACAGCAATCAGCGCTCGCCCGACAAGGCTGGGGCAAAATGCAAAATCGGGACGGTCCCGATTTTATCGGGACGGTTGACAGCTCTGTCAGCTACACATTACCTCACATGCTACCAGCAGTATCATTCTCCTTTTCCATTTACCTCCATTCCAGTTGCTCCAACCAACCTCCATCTGTCCATCTGCCCAGCGGAACAGACCCTCAGTCTCTCTGTCATCAAGACCTAACCACATGGACACTTCCAAATTTCTGCAAAGAAGTAAATTAGAAAAAAAAAAAACTGAAGCAAAGAAATAACAATGAAATTTATTATTGTAAGATGCATAACAGTGCAACCAGTATATCAGCGTGACCAGTAAGGTTTATTCAAGTTTTTTACTCCGTATTTCATTGTACCTCTGTTTTTCTGGATCATTTTTGTTTTGTTTGTTTGTTTCCACAAGAGATCCCATTATTATAACACAGTAAAGCGACACTGTGTGCAGAAGTTTGGCCAATTTCAGAAAAGAAACATGCCGGTGTTGATCGCATTTATGTGAAAGTAGGTCAGTGGAAACCGCGATTAATGGTTTTATTAAGAAGTGTCCATCACAGAGATAAAAATGGACCTGCATATTTCATTTAACTGTAACTGGTACTGCAAAATTTAATCTGAGGAATAACTGAAATGAACAGCACAAAGGCAAAACTTCAATGTGAAAATGAATCAGTTGAAAGTTCTTGTTTTTGTTAATGTGCTTCATTCTGGATATTTTGGTCCTTCGACAAGCACCCTAGTCTTAAATTCAGGTAATGCCCATTTACGTGATATTCCCACTATTATAACCCAGCAGGCCAAAATACTCAATGACCCTCTCAACTCTCTTGGGACCATAGAAAGCCACAACCATTTTACAAGTTCAGGTGACAAGCATTCAAACAACACTTTTCACTTCCTATTCTTAGGCACATATTGTACACAGGGTTTCCTAAAAAAAAATTTGAATAAAATGCTTTCCAAGGCACTAATATCATGATCATGGCAGGATAAGAACATGGACTCTTTTGATCCTAACCTCAATGCTATAACCATCCAGCCATTGGTCATTTGGCCAGACAGAATATAGAATTCAGCAACGTATAAGTTATGTTACTCATGCCCGAAATCTAGCTGTAACAAAACCTGCTATTGATAAACACCACACATCCTCATGAAAGCAATCACACTGAAAAATCTCTAGATATAAAATATGGGTACCTGTATGCCTTACGACAGCCTTAACAACAAAGAGAAAATGAACACCATTGTATTCTGTTCTTTTTCAAATCAACAAAATACCAAAAATATAAAAGTGAAGGTAATTAGAAACTTCATGAATTCATAAAATATGGGAATGAAATTACAGTCGAGCACGGAAAACTCGAATTTCTCCGGGATCGAAAAAAGTGTTCGAGATTTCCGTAATTCGAGATTCCCGTGACGGCAATATTTTCACA
>JAWQUT010000510.1:446684-468392 GCA_033807755.1 Ellobium chinense
TCGCATGGTCACATCTCCACCGCATCCTTCCCTACCCCGCTTCTTGGCCTACTGCGCAACTAGTTTGTACCGGTAATCCTACCGGTAAATTACATAAGCGAGACAGCGAGACTTGCCTATTGTTGGCAATTGTTACGTAGCCTAAACGTTCGAGTTCCTCGCTGCTGAAAGTTTTATTGCGGACGAAAGGGTTGCGAGGGCTTAATTGCACGTCGGTTACCTCGTTAGGGCCGGGTTTAGCGGATTTTGTGCTCGTTATATGAAAGGCAAGTTTACTATTACAAAGAAGGGAAAAAAAACGGGGATTTTCATTTTGCTCGGTACATCCGAGAACTCGTTTTATCCGTGCTCGTTATATTCGAGTTTCACTGTATTGACCAACGATCTTAGCAAGAAAAAAGTCTTCGCAAAGTGGGTGCCCCACTTGTTGACACCAGAGCAGAAACAAGCCCGTGTTCAAGCGGCTGGGCACTTTTTGACCCGTGTTGAGCAAGAGGGTTAACAGCTTCTCAGTAAAATCATCACTGGAGATGAAACTTGGGTGTACTCATTTGATCCCGAGCTGAAAAGACAGTCGGCTCAATGGCTTGATTTGGATGCGCCGAGGCCACAGAAAGCCCACAGAAAACAAGGGGAGAGAAAGGTGATGCACGTTGTTTTTTTTCAACATGAGTGGATCATACTGAGCTGGCCAGTCCCATCTGGCGTAACTATCAATGGTGACTACTACAGGTTCGTCCTCAAAGACAAACTGAGACCAGCAATACGGAAAAAAAGACCCCTCTTGCTCGAAGAAAGCGTCATCCTGCATCACGATAACGCGCCTGTTCACAAGTCCAGAGTTGTGAACGAGCTTTTCGATGGCTACTCATGGAAATTATTGGAACACTCGCCCTATTCGCCCGATCTAGCCCCATGCGACTTCTACCTCTTCCCCAAGGTGAAAGAAATGGTGCGAGGTCGTCGATCTGAGGACGAGGACAAGATTCAAGAGGCTATGAGAAAAGGACTAATGATCTTGGACAAGCGGTCACTGGTCACTGTCTTTGACCGCTGGGTACATCGAATGGTGTTATGTCTGGAACTTGATGGTTCTTATGTTGAATAGGTATTTGAATAAACTTTCAGTTGATACCAAAAATAAGGGTATTTATAATTATATGTGAGGACAGCATGACAGGGAAACTTTATTCTGAGACAGACCTTGTAGGTTTATGCATGACTTTTATAATGAGAGAAAAACTTGGATGTCACTGATCAATCAATAGTCAGGGCTCCATTGTGCCAGTGTTAAGCAGCCTGAGTATGCTGTACTTGTATTACTAGAGTATGTTGATGTGGTATAAATAGATGATTTGTGTTTTTCTCTTTTGTACAGAATAGTGTGTGTGAAGAATTGTTACGCTTATTCCTAGTGAAAGCCGGTGGAAAGGCATATATATATATAGTAAAGTATTTATTCTTTATTATTGAGAGGCATGAATATGAGCTCAGTCTTATAAATTTTCAGATGTTACATATCATTTTAAGGAAGTGTGTCACCATAGATTTTACCAAAATATTGTGAATTATCAATTGTGAGAAGATAGGCTGAAAAAAACCTCACAGTAGGAAATTTCATGCCCCTGCCGAGAATCGAACCAGGGTCGTTCAGCTTGCAAGTCTGAACATGTTACCACTATACTATAGGGACACTAACTTCACAGCAATTTAATTCTTAAATATCTACCGCCTGAATATGTTCCCTAACTTTCACGTGTGAACCTAATGTTCACCCATGACCCTGACACATTTTCTGACTGCTCACCCTAGGTCATTATTTGAGGTTTTAAGAAATTTAGCGCTCTCAACCTGTAACTTAAAGCAAAACAATGAGGCAGATATGGATTAGCTTGTAAAATTGGGATATAATAACGAGTCCAAACTCTGCATTCATTTTAATATGATAGGGTAGATGAATGGAAGAGCTCACTAATACAAACAACCGAAAATCATCAAAAACATGACTGGGTATTTAAGAATTAAACTGCTGTGAAGTAAGTATCCCTGTAGTGTAGTGGTAACACATTCAGACTTGCAAGCTGAGAGACTCTGGTTCAATTCCCAGCAGGGACAGGAAATTTCTAGTGTAGGTTTTTTCGGCCTATTTTCTCAAAATTGATCCTTCACAGTAATTTGGTTAATTCCCTGGTGACACACTTCCCTAGATATATGTATAACAACATCTGAAAAATTATCATGCTTAGCTCACATTCCTCCCCTTTAATAATAAAGAATGAATACTATATTCTATGCCTTTTCACTCTATTACATTAGGCAAATGTGGAATGAACATGATGATATGGGGTGTGTATGTGCTATACTCCTTTGCAAACAAGACTTCTCTTCTATATTATCATCAATAAATGAGTACTTACCTGGTACACATGATATAGGTGCTCTGCTCAGAGCTCCTGAGGCCTGACATCCAGGGTCCTTGTCACCTCCCATTGGACTAAACCCTCATGAGTGTGTGCATAATATGTAGCAGTCCATGGAACATTTATGTGCTTTTCTCCTTTGTAGACAAGACTTCTTTTATATCATCAATAAGTCAGTATTTACCTGGTACACATGATATAGGTGCTCCGCTCAGAGTTCCTGATGCCTGACATCCGCGAACTTTGTCACCTCCCACCTGGACAAAACCCTCATTGCAGGTGTATGATACTGCCTCACCTCTGCAAATCAAATTAAATTACTGGAATGTCAGAACTATTACTAGGAAGCCACTCACATTTCATAATACTCTTTGAAACTTCTATCATTTCATGTAGTCCAGTCTGTGTGGTGGCAAGGGAAATCTTGGCAGAAGATGCCAACAGCATAGTGGAGAAATAGGCAAATTTTGGGTCAAGGTGAACTTTCATACACTATTAGATCTTTGCATATTGACATTCTCTATCCATTTTCAAAATTGCTCCTTCACAGTAATTTGGTAAAATCTCTGGTAAAACACTTCCCTAGATAATATGTAACATCTAAAAATTATTATCAGACTGGGCTCACATTCCTCTTAAATGATAAAAGAATGAATACTTTATACCCTAAGCCACCTGGTTACTTAATGACCAGTTAGTTATCCCACAGACTGTAGGATGTGGTCACAAATTTAGGTCAACCAGCCAGAACTACTAAATATTTAATTCCTGAGTTAAAATTTATTGTAGAAATGAATGGATTCGGGACAAGAACACTACATTAAACATGTTGTTTTTTCCATACATGATATTCAAAGCTGTGATTTAGGTCTTGTTGTATAAATAACTGCCTCATATAGTGCACTGTCCAAACTTTAAGGGCTACAGTCTGAACATACTATTAGTTGCTTACTGTATGTAATACTAACATGTCACTTTGTTCTGAGAAATACATCAATGTTCTTTGTATTATGTTCTTTTGACTATTATGTATGTACACTTGGATTGAATTTTACGCCATCTCACTTTTCAAGAACTTATTCAAATAAACTGCCTTGTGAATAAATGTGGATATCTCTACTGATCTCCTTTCTCATGACACCAAAATACTTTGCAGTTTTGTCAACCACATCGCATACGACTTAATGACTGCTTGAAGCCTTATATAATAGTATGCATCATACCTTGAAATTGTGGTTCTCTGTTCTTGGGTGCTGGCATTTGGGGGTATGTCATCAACAGTACACTCTGAGGCTGATAAGAGAAGAAGCAATGAAATCTTAATTGTATGTAATATAATGTTGACTTGTGTCCGAGTTGTCCGAGTGCGCAAGGAACATTCACATACTGTCATTGAAATAATGAACCTGAGTGCTAAGGACTGTCAATCAAAATTAAAAACATGAGGATGTAATACATCTTGTGGCTTTGTTGTTACAAAAACAACACACAAATTATTCTTAAATCAATATGGCTTGCAGTCAGTTATAATGAGAATTATGTTGCTTTTTTTTTTACCAAATCATATAGAACACACTCCTGTCAACAAACACATTGGCAAATATAATCAATTTCAATATCATCTGATGAATCAACTGTATGTATACCAGCCCTGTGAGATAACTGAGCATCTTTTATTTGAGTGCCAAGTGCTCAAGGATATCTGAGCCTTACTTCTCTCCCTGCTTTCCCTCTTCCCTATCACTCTCCTCCCAGACGCAGGAACTGTATTACTGAGGGCTGAGAGCAACAAGTATATCCCCACTTTCTGTCAAACAGACCTTTGGACACTTAATTTAGGCACTTGACATATTTCACCTGCCGAGTATCGAGCACTTCTGATGCATATTTACCACATAACACAATGTCAATAAATGTATATGAGGTAAAAAATAAAGTTTACATTAATTTTCAAATATTTAAGTTTTTAATCAATTTTCTCAAAACTTGTCAAAGTGGAGATATCCATTTGTTGCTCCAAGTCCTCGATATGAAATATTCTTTATAGCCATCAGCACGAACTAGGTGAAACCAGTAAGTTTTTATTACATTGCACTTAGACAAAGGCCTGCAGCCCATGTGCCCTGGTCAATAAAGAAAAAAGATTACCATAAGTACGATAGCCCCGAATTCCAATACTTATACAATACACAGACTCACTTGAACTCTGTTCACAAATGCCACACGTGTATGCACATTGTTCGTGTGCAAAGTCAGTGTGATTGGTGCAAATATTTGGATCAGCAGCAAACAGCTCATCACACTGGTCCCAGAAGTCCAGACAGTTTTGAAGCGCTGGAGAAGAATGGAAACAAGAATAAGAGGGAGACCCTCTCAAAGTCTTACATCTTAAACCATAAAAACTCCTACATCATCCTTATGTCATTCTTTGGTGGCTAAGCTCATGTGCATCTCCATCAGTTGTTTCTAAAATTTTTATTTCATTTATTATGCAGGATTTCAGGACATAATTTTGTCTACATAATTTTGTCACAACATGGACATTCTAAAAAATTATAAATGCAACAGATTTTAAACTTTAATCTAACCAGGTGGAAAGGCAATACAGTGTTCGTTGTCTCTCAATAAGAGGGAGGAACGTGAGCTTAGTCTGATAATTTTTCAGATGTTACATATTATTTTAAGGAAGTGTTTCACCAGGGATGTTGTCAAATTACTGTGAATGATCACTTCTGAGAAGAAGAGCTGAAAAAACCTACACTAGAAAATTTCTGTCCCTGCCGGGGATCGAGCCAGGGTCTCTCAGCTTGCAAGTCTGAATGTGTTACCACTACACTACAGGGACGCTAACTTCACAGCAATTTAATTCTTAAATACCTACTGCCTGAATCGGTCCCTAACTTCCGCGTGCGAACCTAGTGTTCACCCGTGACCCAAACACACTTCCCGACTGCTCACATCAATGATACTGCACTTCAGGCATTCTGCGTGAGGTTGACAGCGGATTCAAGGAAGTAAATTTCAGGAAAATGACCCTCTGGGTCTCACTAAGGTTTTCACTCCATGTCTTGTTTAATAAAAATTCAATAAAAGATCTATTCTTTAAGTAACATTTTATCAAAGCTCTGTAAATGCCGAAAATTATTGAAGATGTCTCAATGATTTCGGAATTTCTCGTAAGTGGGTGTGAAGTTTATTGGCGCGAAGAGGCATTTTGATTGGGCTCTTTGGAGGATTTTTGCTATATGCTGAGTTCAAGGTTCTTACAAACTGCTGTAATTTTTCACCCAAACACATACCTTCACAACTGAACACATACCTGTCAGTGGTTTTTTGCACACAAACTGGTAAGTGTAAGGTGAGCAAGGGAGATCATTCCATCTTCTGTTTGTACGAATATTGGCACAGTCCTCTCCAGAACCCCAGTTGTCTGGCTGGTCTGGCAAAGTCAATCAATCAATCAATCAATCAATCAATCAATCAATTAATCAATCAGTCAGTCAGTCAGTTGGTTAGTCAGTCGGTCGGTCATTAAATCAATCAATCAAACAAGCAAGCAAGCTAGCTAAAATCAAGCATGCAAAAAAGCCTGTCTGCCAACCAACCAATCACTCAACAAACCAACCAACCAACCGATTGACCACCTGACCGACCAACCAACCAACCAACCAACCAATCAATTGATCAATCAATCAATAAGTCAATCAGATAAAGGGAATGATCATAAGAGATCAACAAGTCATGAACATTTGACAGGCACTGATAACAAATATGAAAAATTATCTGGAAGGTTTGTCACTGAGATTTTTTTATAAAATCCATTGCAAGGGAACATTTTTCTTTTATAAAGAGAAGAAACGGACAAAAATATATATATCTTGCTATCTCACCCCACACCGCCTTCCTCCTCTCCCCCTCTCGTTGTGCCTAATATTGTTTGTATATGGTGTGTTATATATATATCCATTTGAGTATGATTGTCACCCTCAAGCAAACTGAGATATACATGTCATTTCAAGGTTTGATGATAATTTTTAAGTTACCATTTTAAACATTGTCATTTTCTGCCCTTATTGAAAAAAGAGTTGGCGTCTAATCTCCTTGGATAAGGATAAAAAAGCGCATTGCACATTGTGCACAATAAAAATCCCTTGAGAGTTTTAAAGTCATGGATGAGTAGGCCTTGCAGCTTCTGTGCAAAACTGATAGGAAAATTCTACCCAGTTTTCAAGTCTTACAACAAGACAGGTGCAACATAGCAGTAACTGTGCTGACACGCAGTTAAAAACACAGCTCAAACAATCAATCACACAAACAATGGTACATGTCACTCACTGCTGTCCCAATTGGTCCAAGTGGCCACTACTCCGTCAGTAAACACCCAAGTCCCCTCCTCTGCAGTATCATCTATGCCCAGCCAGATCTCTTGGCCTCTGAAGATAACAGAAGTATCAACTCTTGTAAAGCAAGCATCAAATAAATTCTCAACCCTGCTCTGTCTAACTACAGACCAGCGAAACTGCCTGAGAACTCTGAGTCAGCGATCCCAAGCAGGCCTTACGGGGTGTAGCTGGCATTTTTCACTCCACAGTTTGGTAAAACATCAAATGATAGTTTACAAAACCGTGGTGCCCTCACTGAGCTATTAGCTTAAAGTGTATATGCATACAAGCTCCTTTCATCATCTTTTGTCAGCACAGCCAGAGATGCAACTCCAGAAATTCTCAGGCAATGGTTCACCCAGTAGCCTCTTCTTAGCTGGGCCTGCCAACATAAATATATGAGTATTGATCTGTTTTGCATATTGGTGGGCTGGTGGCAACCTAGAAGACACTCATTTTAAACTTGTGCTGCTGTCTCATAGTCAGGGGTGGTAATCATCAAGGTGAAAAAACAATTTAAATGACCATTGCTAGATCAGGCAATGTGGGCATTGGGTGGACCATATATATGCCTTCCCTTCTAGAGTTAAAGAAAGTTAATTTTCAAATTCAGATCTCTAATGGACCATTGAGACAGAGGTAGGTATGTGCATGTAGCATTTCTAAATGTTCTGATCATGCTGCACGCTATAAACCAGAACCAGATGTGAATTTAACATTTATTGTAGGTAGGCCCCTCGTCTGTAAACTGGAATGAACACATTCTTAATCCTTGTGATGAGGTGATACCATCCACTTGCTTTACTCGAGTGCAGCAATAGAATTTATATGCATTTCCTTGCAGAATGCAAAGCATCATCATCATCATCAATGCCTTTCACCCCCCAGCAGGGTACAGGCCACGTACAAGCGAATTCCATCTTTCCCTGTCTTGCTCGCATGACCCTTTCCGTGCATCGTTTCCATGTCTCCCGTGGCCTACCCCTGCCTCGTGTTCCTTGTGGGTTCCATTGCAGTGATTGCCTGGTGATGTTTCCACTAGGTTTGCTGAGGGTGTGTCCAATCCAGCGCCATTTACGGAGTCCAATTTCTACCTCTATTTCCTTTTGTCCTGTTCTTCCCCATAGCTCTTCATTTCATATCTTGTCTTGCCACTTCGTTTTTAGAATATTCCTGAAGCATCTGTTGATGAATGCCTGGACTTTGTTCATTACTGTCTTTGTTGTCTTCCAGGTTTCACAGCCATAGAGGAGCACTGATTTGACATTAGAATGCAAAGCACGGCAGTAGAATTGTGCATCCCAGTCATTATCGTAACAATGGCCATGCAGCGAGGAGAGGCTGGACCTAAAGAGCCTCAGCTACAAGAGTTAAGAGAATTGGTTTATGCTTTACATTCATTTCTTCCAATTTCTGACTGGCATGTTCTCTTTTTAAGAAAAAAACTTTTTGGAATTGCTCCTTTTGAGTTCAATTGCATCCTCTTCCTCCTTTCCCCTCCTTTCCCCAATGCCCTCACCAGGGCAGTGCTAAAACACTTCAGCCATTAAGACATACAAGTTCATATGTGAGCAGTCGGGATGTGTGTTAAGGTCACGGGTAAACACTAGGCTCACATGTGGAAGTTAGGGACCGATTAAGGCAGTAGGCATTAAAGAATTCAATTGCTGTGAAGTTAGCGTCCTTGGAGTTTAGTGGTAACACGTTCAGACTTACAAGCTGAGAGACCCTGGTTCAATTTCCGGCAGGGGCATGAAATTTTCTAGAGCAGGTTTTTTCGGCCTTTCTTCATTCACAGTAATTTGCTAAAATCCCTGGTGACACACTTTTCTAAACTAATATGTAATATCTGAAAAATTATCAGACTGAGCTCACGTTCCTCCCCCTTAAATATAAGAGAAAGAATACTATGCTATATACCTTGCCATCCGGTTACATCAAGAAAAACCTTTTTGGAATTGCTCCTACAAGAGTTAAGAGAATTGGTTTATGCTTTACATTCATTTCTTCCAATTTCTGACTGTCATCTTCTCTTTTTAAGACTTTTTGGATTTGCTCCTTTTGAGTTCAGTTGCATCCTCTTCCTCCTTTCCCCTCCATCCCCCAATGCCCTCACCAGAGCAGTGCTAAAACACTTCAGCCATTAAGACATACAAGTTCATAGACCATATCTACTGAGTGAATATGCGTATTCACTTAGTACACACCCTGCTACATCCATAATGAAGTCATTTTCCGCTTGATCTACCGCTGGACTGAGAATGGCACCAAGCTCGACACAAGATGACACAGCAGTTGGTTGGTCCACTCTGGTTTCTATCAGTCCATAGCAATGTCCATTGGCCTGATTTACATGCCAACCATCTGGGCATTCTGTAATAAACAGTAATAGACTGGTCTTAATGTAGTAAACTCTTACATTGCTCTCTTCTGGTTTAAGCAAAATAAAAACATTATATTGTTGTGTGACTACATTATGTGGGACAGTGAGAAATGACTGAGTTGAACCAGTACCGGGGAATTTCTGGAGTGGTGTCCCTTACTGTGCTGAACAACGAGACAAAGAAAGGAGTAAGCATATAAACCTCAAAATCGACAGCCCGAGGGAAGGCGATGTCCTTTTCTAGTGAGTATCGTTTGAAGGTTCAGCAAACTGTTGTCAAAAGAGCCAACTCCTTTCTTCACCTCACCAAGAACTGCATTTTGTTCGGCCTGTGTGGGATCACCTACTCCTACCGGAGTTCACTGGCACGTGAAGGAAGTTACACCACCTCATCTGCACCCTCCCTACCTTTCCACCGGTCTACAATAATAAAATCTCTGTTTTGAACAAAAATAATGCATCAGCCAATGTAGCAGACCATATCATTTGTAGGTGACTATATTCTTCTAACAATGAAGTGTCAAGTTTCAAGTTTATTTATGTAGGCATAAGCCAACCACATACAATATAATGTTACATCAAAATAAAGGAACAAATGAAAAGGAAAAAAAAATATATATACATAACTGTTACTAAATTAGATTTAGTCATTGACATATTAACAATGAAAAAGTGGAAAACAGAAGCAATGGTTTTTGAAATTGTGGCTTGCAATGCCTGGTGACTGTTTATGCCTAATAACAGAGAGTGGCCTATGGGAATTACAAAGGCACAGGACATACATATTAGTTAATGACATATCACTGCCTACAATAGTATCAGAGTACAGTAGAATCTTATGAACTCTGACTCCAGTGCTTGAGTTCCTTGCCCACTTTTTGCAAAGCCCTGGCCGTTTGTGCTGTTTCTGAGTTAAACAGAACTGTTTATGTCAAAGGGGCACTATGAAATCACCCAGTTTTGTCAGCTGATTACACCATGCCACTGTCTGACTGGACTTAGTGCTGGTCATTTCTTTGATACCAATGAAGGTAGGTCTGCAAACGCTTCTCTTGGTTTGGGCAAGGAATGATGACTGAAATCCTCATCCGCAAGCAACCCAGTCCAATTCTAGTGCACTGAGGGTTACGGGGTGAGGCATTACCCTTCTCCAAAGGTTGTAATACCCATAACATACTATATAACATATCATCATAAGTGCATCGGATTTCTGTGGAAAATTCCACATCAAAGTGCTGAATGGTGGACCAGTTGTTTTACAGACGATTTCACCCATGTCTCCTAGATATCTTTATTGCATGACCATGTGAAGGCCTACTTGGATTTTCTGTCTAAATATCACGTTAGATCTGCTTCATTTTACATCAGTGTGTTGCCATTTCCTCAAAATTCTGCATCAAGGCAGAAAATCCAGAAAAGGTATGTAAAAGATATGGGTGAAATCTGGTGTCAAACAACTGACGGTTGTCCTATGATCCTCACATCACAGACAGGATGTCACCATTCAGTATTTACATGTGCAGATTTTGCAAATAAATCCAGTGCATTTATAGTGATACCATAGCCTACCATATCACCTGCATTTTAACTCTGGAGAAGGGTAGTGTCTGCTAAACTGATTCCTGAATATTCAAATTTATGAGTTCAACCGATGCAGTGTGTGTGCCTATGCACTTTGGAAGAAGCAAAAATTATATGACAAATGAACTGAACTGTGCAGTTTAGCTGAGATCAGTTCTTGACCTTCTTCCAACTCTGATTGTAAAGCATTCACAGACTTAATAATAGGACAAGCTAGATATATAAATATAGTATTACTGTTATATCATTATTATTTCATTATTATCATAGCCTCTAGGTTTGATGAGTATATAAAAAAGTTGTCTGAACAGCACCAAAAACAAGTGAGAATAAATAAATTTGAGAGTAAAGAGATAATAAAATGTTATTGCTATTTTCCAAAAGCTATTTTTCTGAAAGCTAGTTTACATGTTTTGCCTAAAAAAACATGAAACTAAAATGAATAGTAGACAGTGAAATAAAAGGTAGAAAAGGAAAGGGCAGGCTGAAGATGATCACAGCAGACAGATTTATTGAAATAATGTTGTAACCTCAAACCAGTTCCACAAACTATTATGTGGAATAAATTAGATTCTCAGAGCTGCTAGTCACTTTTTATGACATTCTCTGAACCTTCAGCAGCTATTCGGAAATTTGAGCCTGACTTGGCCTACAAGAATTAAGCCAGTGCTGGAACGCATAATCGTAGACTTTGTGTGTCACATATAGATTCTGTTCTTTAAATGAGTCTTCAAAACCAAAATTATCCCTCTGTGACCACACAGAACCTCCAAAACTCCAGTCTTTTGAGACTGGAAGCTACCTTTTATCATTATCATAATAAAGAACTCAGAAACATAGCAATAGGATTCTATCATATTTTAAGAGAATACGAACAGTTGAGACACAAGTGTTAGTTCCCTTTCTGGCAGGGAGGTGGGGAGAGTTGTTAGTTTTTGTTACATAGATGCATCTGATTGAATGGGATGTTGTGATAGTATAGCTGTTAACATTAGATGGGGAGAGTGAGTGAGTGAGTGAGAGAGAAAGTGTGTGAGATAAGGAGACAGAAAGTTAGTGGGAGAGAGAGACAGAGATGGACAGACAGACAGTATGTGAATGAGACAGAGATGTCAATGACTAGACAGTTGCACATAAAAAATGTTGTTTTTTGTTTTTTTCATTCATTCTTTTGTATTGATGACACGTTATATTTGATACGGTTGGCTCTCCCCTAAATAAATAAACTTGAAATTTTTATCATTTCTAATCTAGTGGTATGGTGGCCATTACTGATACAATCTATTACCAATTCTATCTCTCTGTTTGGCTGCCGCATCAAAATATCCAATATGATATGGGATCTCCAAATTTTTTATCTTGGGTTCTCAGACAGACTCAGATAGCATTCTCAGAACCACCTATAGCCTCAGATTTCCAAGAATTCTTGGAAAGGTGACATTCTGTCTGTAACAATATGTAAATACACCTTGATAAAGCATTTCAGCTAACCAGTACAGTGGAACCCACTTAAGCGGAACAGCTCCGTTCCCAACGAATCGTCCCCCTTAAACGGGCATCCCGCTAAGGCGGGCTATCTATTATAAAGTGATTTCTTAGATTGTTTGTGCGTTTTATTCAAGTTAAGGGATAATCA
The DNA here is from genome assembly GCA_033807755.1 of Ellobium chinense. Classification (NCBI taxonomy): domain Eukaryota; kingdom Metazoa; phylum Mollusca; class Gastropoda; order Ellobiida; family Ellobiidae; genus Ellobium; species Ellobium chinense. The sequence goes on from JAWQUT010000510.1 coordinate 459,087, forward strand.
TTCCATGTTGCTAGTGAGGTGTGACAACGGAGTCAGATTTAGATTGTACCTGTACTGTTTAAAATTACTTATTGCAGTCTAACTGCATTTTCAGTAGACTTGCACAGCATATTATTAACCATTCTTTGCAGGGAACAGGATTTTTGGTTGGCCTCAAAGAAGCACCTAAGCCTTCTCACCACATCAAGGAGAGAATATGAGAGGTCTAACATCTCGGAAGTCGAGATGTGCGCCGCCCCTCATTCAAGTGATCAAAGCTGATGTGGTATCGAATTTACATGATCATAAACACCAGCAAAGATAAGCGTCATATTTCTCGCTCCACATCTGGCCAGAGCGCAACATGAGCGGCGAGAATCAAACAGCCTCTGCGCAACATGAATGATGGTCATGACTTTGTGAATGACACCCCGGCCGAGTGTTGTGCAAAAATGCAGGTAAGACTCGTAAGTGTCAATCATTGTCCAAGCTGAAGAAAAGATAAAATATGGCTGATAGGGGGCGGGGCTTACTCAATCTTGATCCGTTGATGTTTGCGCGGGTTAAATGACCAGTGGCTAGGAAGTCAGCTCTAATTCATCCATGCGTGCACTGAAGGGTCAACTGCCTGACAGGAGGCTATGAGGAGGGAGTGTCAATCACTTCTCATGTAATGTAAGGGGGGCAATCGGGATCGTCGGTACAAGTTTCTTTGTGGCTCTCAGGTTGTCAGTTGATGGGCAAAGGTAAACAAGCGCTGAGACACAGCACGATAGTGACAATTTGCATAGTCCTATCAAAATCATCGTCTATATTATGGAGATCTGGCTCCAAGTCGTCTCGCTTAAACGGGTTGCCATCCCGCTCACATGCATACATTTAAATAGCAAAAATTCTGTTCCCCAGCCATTTGTCTCCCTTAAGCGGGTGTCCCGCTTACGCATGTCCCGCTTAAGTGGGTTCCACTATATTACAGAAATTGAACCAGGTCTGTACAAACAGTGGAGATGGAGAACTGGAGTGATTTATCAGCATACCACCTGCCATGCAAAGATCACTAAGGCTGTTGATCATTACTTACAAACCTTCACACTGAACAAGATTGTCAATGTAGAGACATGCAACATACCAGCACATACAAATCCCAGTACCGACCATTCGCCAGATGTCAGACAGGTTCTCTCTCTAGTGTTGTCATGGTAGTTACATTTATAGGTGACTGTCTCTCCAACACTGTAGCTGTCTTTTGGGGTGGACACAGGGGTGCCATCTGGCACTGACCCAGGCTGACCACAGGTAATATCACCGACTGGAAGAAGGAAAAACACTTCTTACAGTCACAGTGTTCTTTTCTTTCTCTGTCTCTCTGTCTGTCTGTCTGTCTGTCTGTGTCTCTCTCTCTCTCTCTCTCTGTGCGCAAGTTTGCATACATGTGTTTCCACATGCGTACGTATAAACATGTCTGTGTGCGTGTGCGCATATGATATATGCTTGTGTGTACACGAGTGTGTCTGTGTTTTGACGTTCAGTGATAGTGGTCATTTCTGGCACACTTTGTCTACACATAACTTTCTTTTTTTTTCTGTGTATGTATGGGATTTCTGAAATTAAGTGACTGAGATGATATCTTCCCCATTTCCCTTTCAAGACAGGCAATAATTTGAATGAAGAGAACAAGGGATGTTGTCATTAGGAATTAAACCCACAAACTCTAGATCTTGAGCCAGTGCCTAAACCATTCGGCCACGCTGCCGCACTTACCTTTGACTGGAACTTCCGGATTAGGGTACTGAGTTTCACAAGTTTTAGCACATTGTTTCAGTGCCATTGAGGTGTACATCTCTGAAGTACAGAACTGGCCACTAGTCTCCCATACAGAGCAGTCATCATTGAGGTCAAATCGTTTGCCTGGGAACATAAGTAGTCATAAAGTGTGTGAGCAATTTCATATGGATGTTACACAGATTCCCTCCCAAAAGAGGACTGTGTTTCTGCCTATGGCACTATACTGAACTCAAGTTGAACCAAATTTTGTAGACAAATATTGGATGCAGCCTTACAGCTTGGGTTAAGGTGAGGCGCAGGGTTAGGGTTAAGGAAAACAATCAAATTGGGACAGTCCTTAGACATTATTATCGTTCTCTAGGAACTCTCTCATGTGTGTTTTTTTCTAATCCTGTCCCCTCCCCTCTACCAAGCTCCATGCAGGGATGTCCAATGATAATTCGCATGAAGGAAGCAAACAGGTAGATGTATACAGTGCTAGTGTTCAGCAGCAAAAGTAAATTTTAATTTACACTTAAGGAGCAATATCATAGAATTCCTCTAAGGGCCTGTGCTGATGATTACAGGCAGGGATCAAACCTCAGCAGTGTGACAAACTTTGTAAACAAAGTTACGCAGCTGACACAACCTCATACGCAACCCTCTTTTGCCAGATCTAGATAATCCACCAGCTTACCATTCAAGCACACATCACAGTATTTCCGCGCACAATGCTGAGCATCAGTATAACACCAGGGCATGATGCCTGTGTTGTAGTCTGGGTTACGGCAATAGTTCTCCACCAGCATCGTATTCAGGGCACTGCAAGAAACAGAATCATATACATTTTAAAAATTACTTAAATTCTGTATGCGATCTAGCATCATTATCATTGCTCAAAATGACATGAAACTTGGTATACATTTCCACTTAATCTAAACAAGTTCCTTTTACGGGTTTGAAATATGAAGACAACCTCTAATTCTATAAGTATATAATTTTAGAAATATGATTTTTTTTTTCAGTAATTCTTTTATCCCTCTGACAGACATTCCGTTTCCTTAGTTCCATGTAACTTATTCTTGAAACACAAATATCGAAATTCTTTTGCAAATTATGTACATTAATAAGTCTTCCAAACATGTGAGAAATACATGGATGAAGTAACAACCACATCTTGAAATAACACATTCTTAAGGTTACTACCTTCAACAAGGGAACAAAAAATGTACTGTTTGGTACATTGGTGTGCAATTTTACATTCAAAAGGTCTTGTATAAGCTACAAAGAAAGGGCAGGAGATGACCTTAAATATATGCAAATGAAGCTATACAAGCAAAATTAATAGGCCAATAATGTTAGTGAACTCACTCCACATTGTATGGATGATACGGGCAGTGAACTACATCTTTCCAAGGCAGGCAGGGCTCAAAGTCATTTACAAAATTTACTGTTCCAGCGTAGGTAGTACCTCTGTCAGCAACGTCATAGCAAAGCTCAGAATCTGAAATACACAATATTAGAGTTTGAGATTCACATATGGATGTTTATATTTGTTTCATTAAAGCTTTGTATAACTTGAAGTCCATCAGGGCTATAAGAGGAGAAGGAAGCCATTATGGCACATTTCAGCCATTTAAGTTCACATCAGAGTGTTACGGTTTTTTTTATTTTTTATTTTACAAGTAAAACACTTCATACTATATGGAAACTCTTTACCTAGCATATTTACCATCCCTCTAAATGTTAGTTATAAACTTTGATATAAAAATGTCTAGTATCTGAAACATGACAACCAATCAATCTGAGTCAAGGATATGTCCATGGCTGTTCTTAGGCAGGGTTTGCCTTCCAGTGGTAACAAACTGATGACACAGCTTGATGTTATCCTAACAAACAATTCAATTAATGAATTTGCCAAACATTTCCCCTTCGGGATGAATCTCTGACAAACTTTCCAACTATTCATACTAACCGATTACACTACAGAATCCATTCTATTCACAACAAATTACTTGTTATTTCCAATATGCCAACCATTATCCCAACCTCCATGTGTGAATCGAGTGTTCACATGTAACCTAGCTCCCTCTTCAAGTGCCCACATTTCTGACCATGAGATCAAATCACTGACCATCCCAGATACAATAAAAACTGAACACAGCTATTTTGACTAAACAGCCAGACTATCCTATGCTCTGTTAAATAAGACAGGGAGAAAGAATGGTTTCCTAAAGCATCTCGTGCCTACATAATGATTACATATGTGAGACGACAAGAGGCTGCTGAGTTTTAAACCATTGCATTGCTTGGAAATTTATGGAGTGGTGTCCCTTGCTGTACTGAACACTGGGATAAAGAAGGGAGTATTAAGCATATAAACTTCAAAACCAATAGCCCCGTTGAGGGTGGCGTCGTTTTTGTGAAAGAGGGTCAGCTCTATTTTTCTCCTCCCAAAGACCTGGACTTTGTTCGTCCTGTGTGGAATTGCCTATCAGAATTGAGTTCACAGACACATGGAAAAGTCACCCCACCTTGTCAGCACCCTCCTTATCTTTCCACCAGTCTACACATAAATCAGCTTTATTATTATTATTACTGTTATTATGTTGGCGACTCACTCTGAATCAGTGTGGCTGTAGCTGAAATCTGTGAGTCAGTATTCCCAGAGTTTCCATATGTGGACATTCTGATGTGGATGGTGTTGTTAATACTCCTGATGGACTTGTCCAGACGGTCACCACAGAAACTAGATGAAGAAAGGAGATAACTTTGTAACAACTGGGATCTTGGTAACAGGGTCATTGACCTAGTCTAGGATCACTGAAGGAGAATGTTTGGATCAAAATCAAATAAGTCTGCAATTGTCCATACCATAATATGGGAAGAGGTATCAAAAGATTTTCCGAGAGACGTTCAGTTACTTTTTCTGACATTTAACACCTTAGTGACCAGCCTTACACTGACATCACCTTATCCCAGGACCGCGGCCGCCGCCTATTATTCAAGGTTTTAATGTACTTGTAACTTAAAGTTGAATAACTTTGCTTTGAATCACGCTACATTGCCCAAATTCACAAATGATGTTGGTATTTGGTATCTGATCACATTTTTGTCTATAACATGAGTGAAAGTTATTATTATTTACATTTTAATAATTAAGAAGTAAAAGCAGAGAGTGTGGAAACAGAACGTATGAAAAAGTGAGTTGGGACATACACTGGTTATAGAACCCGTTTTTTTGACATTTTTCCCTCAAAACTGCACAACTCTAACTGAAAACACAATTCGAAAAGGTTTAGAACAGAAGTAGAAAACCTGGATTATATTTCCAAAGAGCTGGAATGGCTTATTTTTACCGAAGGTCAAATGCGAGAATTCTCGTCACTGGTCCTATCCGCATGGGCTTGGTATACTCGTTGCTGGTCACAAAGGTGTTAAACCCTTTTTTTTTGGTCAAACTGATGACGAGAATATTTTTTTATGACCAACAACTGAGATGATGTTAAAATACCAATATCATTGGCATCTGTAGATCTAACTCTGCCAGCAACTTTGACACAGCATATACTTACGTAACCCCTGGCTGGCCAGGTCTGGCATATCGAATCTCAACTTCATCCACACAGCTCCCTTGGCTGCCCCTCACACTGAAGGAGTCAAAGTCAAGTTGAATTGTTTCACCTTGTGGAGCCTACATGTTTTGAGGAGAGACAAAAATGCTGAATTAATTATAAGTCTAGACTCAATTATTGCAGGTTGCAATGTAACAAAATCAAATTAAAATGATATGTGAGACGTTGTTTCCATACCATCTGCACCCTAATATATTTGGCTCTGTTGCGTATGTGACCAGTCGGGAAAATATGTCACCAGGCTCACAATTGAAAGTTTGGGACCGATTCATGCAGAAGGAATTTAAGAATTAAATTGCTGTGAAGTTAGGGTTCCTGTGGTGCAGTGATAGTGCATTCAGTTCAGACTTATATGCTGAGAGACCCTTGGTTTGACTCCCAGAAGGGACAGGAAATTTTCTAGTGTAGGTTTTTTTTCAGCCCTTCTTCTCAACATTGATCCTTCACAGTATTTTGGTAAAATCTCTGGTGACACACTTCCCTAGATAATGTATAACAACATCTGAAAAATTATCAGACTGAGCTCATATTCCTTCCCCATAATAATAAATAAGGGAATACTATAAGAATATATTATTATGCCTTGCCATCTGGTTACACAATCAAGCCCAACCTTTCCACATATTTTTAGATTAGACTGGTTAACTTTGCAAGTATTCTTTTAGATAGTGAAGCAGCATAGTTGTGGTGCTGGACAGGATCTAAAGGTTGTGGCTTTGATTCCTGACCACGGTCATGTTGTGGATGCCCTGGGAAAGCATTTCATTCACATTTTCCTCAGTAACCTGTCTGTAAAATGAATACCTGGCTACAGGCAGTGAAAGATATTGTCAGAATGCTAGTGATCAGGGACTGTATATGGCAGCGGCACTTTATACTCCCCAGGGAGTTGATAAAGTTATAGAGTGACCTGGCCTGCTAAGGTAATAACAGTATGAAGTCTTATGAGCAGGCATCAGCCAACATTATTATTATTATTACTATCATTGTTTTTATTGTTATAAACTAGTCAATCAATCAACATCAAGAAACGGGGTGAGAGCATTACATCTCAGCAAAATTATTGAAACTTGGCTGATGGAAAATATTTTCGTAAGGCAACATGAAAATGGAAAGACTATTTCTCAAAGGTACCAATGTACCCCAAAGAAATCTAAACTTAGGACAATCTTGGATGCATTAATAAAATGTAAACTGCAGCTAAATATCTGGGATCTCTCTGTATGCAGTTAAAGCATGATGTCTGCAAACTGAAAAGCAAAAAATGGTCGAGAGATCAGAATACTGAGTACATTGAGGTAAACATTTGAGAAGAACACTATACTTGCTCACCTTGATATGCCAGTAGCACTCCAGCTCAGCTGCTACAGGTGAGGTAAAAGACACTGTGGGGTTGGCAGCACTCAGCTCTATCACATCACCACAGTCTGGCCCAAAGAGGTGAAATAATAGATGATCCATTAAATTAAACGCAAAGGGCATGTATGTCGCACTGAAAGGCTGTCTATGTGTACAAATCATTCTGATTTGCTAGGAAAACAAAGAAAAGGAATGAGTACTACTGCATCAGCAAATGAAAGGATGAAAGGGGGAAGGCAATGCTTTTAAAATATGGTACTGGATTTATGAAAACAAAACAAAACAAAACAAGACAATGTAATCAGTTACTTGGTTTTCCTTCACCATTAGCATAGGCAATATACAATCTGTAAATGTACCACAAAGTATGTCTTGTAGCCAGACAAAATAAGGCTACATCATTTGTTTGACTGTATCAAGTTACTGATATATCAAATAAGAGCCTTTATATTCATTTATCAAGTAGAAAACTTCATGAGTAGTATTACTCTGGCACGAGAAAAAGTTACATGAAGTGGCAAGGCCCCAGGTCTGTGCAATGGCAAAACATTCAAGAAGACTGCGACTGAAGAGGAACGCTACATCCTAGTCACATAATCAGCCCCAGAAAACTCAGTTTATCCATAAATACTTATCATTCACCCATAAAATTAAAATTTTAAACAGAAATAATCTTCTTTCAGTTTCCACAACCAAGAAAAACTTCTGAGTTTAATTTAAACATCTTAGTTCATGTCAAAGAATATAAGCCCCATTTTGATGCTGTAAGATATATTATACAGTGACAATGGTAAAAACAACATCTCTGAGACTAATATAACATTTTTAATTGGTTTACAAAAGTTTCAGCTTTAACTCTTTCCCTACTTCGAGCCGAAAAATCCGACTCGGACTGGAGGTCAAGGCAAGACCTTGAACCAGAAAGTGCGGCTCGGTAAATACACATACTATTCTTCTCTCACACAGTACCAATACATAAATAAACATTTTCTTCTTATATGATTCATCCCATTTTATTTGATACATAATTTGAATGTTTTATTTGCTCTGGGCCGCTGTAGCAAAGGATTTATGTACTGTAGGTGTGGATAAAAAATTGGGTCATGAAATTGGCCCTGTCTTGAGATGACCTGCTATGGGGATTAGGTCAAGTAGTGAAAGAGTTACAGTGGAAACCGCATAAACCGAGGTGCTTGGGAAATGGTGCCCGCCTCGGTGTAACCGTGTTCGGTTTAAGTAAGGGGAGGCCACTGGGTAACATCAATGTTGCCAAAGTATTCCATGGTTATTGCTCTCCCCACCTCCTCATCCCTCTTCTGTGCACTGGTGCCATTGATCGATAAATCGCACGTCTCACTGACGGCATAACAGAATTCCTGGTACTAGTCTACAACCGACAGGCATGCTGTAAGCCTACACTACACCGGCCGGCCCTCTCGTTTCTCCGAATACTACCTCGCACCCATCCCCCACCCATCATCACCCTCCCTTAGCACAATGCAGAGAGCGCTGTTTTCCCAGTCCGGCTTTGTTGAGCATCATGCGGGAATGACTGAGCGAAATGTGTGTACAGCAAATAGGAGCAATTTGAAGTTTTTAATCACGCTGAGCGGTGAAATGACCTCGGTTTATGAGAATCGGCCCATTGCGAACTCTGTTTATCAGTTCAAAATTAATACAGACAAAGAGGAAAAAATAACCTCAGTGCACGGTTACCTCGGTTTAAAAGAAACTCCGTTTATAAGACCTCGGTTTATGTGGTCTCCACTGTAATAGATAAGGCTAAACGAGGAAAATAAATGGATCGTCTCATTTCCTTTTGTTTTAGCGGTATTCCCTTTAACCATTTTTGTTTTAACTGCTGTCTGCTGTATATTTTCATGTTGCACATTAGGCTGGCCACAATGGTGCTGAGTGAACTGTACTGAGCACCACTATAATCACTGAACACCCACCTATCATTGCTGGTTTATAGTAACAATATTCAGTAGTGAAGGCATTGGTTCCTTCATCTATGCGGGAGATTGGAGTGGTCCCTCCTGACTCCGTGACATTATCAGATTCAGAGTTGTCTATCTTCATTCGCTGAACATACGCATGCATGCCTGAAAGAAACAAAAGAAAAACAAATCAGCACTCACACAGGGAATAATGTGGCTAATCTGTGAAGTCATAATAATATGTCTGAAAGGTAATTTCTAATTTACAGTGGATTCTTTGCAAATGCCTTCAAAGCTAAGGGAAATAGCGTCGTGCTGGGCTGATGACTGCTAACATACTCTTAAGGGGACGTGCGGCAGAACGAGGTCATTTTCATTAATACAGGGAAGTTTGTCATTTTGGGGTGAAAAATGGGTCAGATAGGGCCAGGAAGGAAGATAACCGGGGGTGTTTTGCCCTCTCCTCACTCCGTTGCTATGGAAATGCCAATTGTTTGGCCGCCATATTGGAAAATATGCATAACTTTGAACCGTTCGATCTGGAGAACAACAAATGGTAGGATGCTGCTTTTTTTTTTCATTTGAAAGATCACTTTATTTAAAATAGAATTTCACGGGCTTTTTTTGAT
>JAWQUT010000510.1:486972-498094 GCA_033807755.1 Ellobium chinense
GGGTTCATTTATTCAGTAATGATAGATCAAGGGGCAGGTGAAGCTCAATGGAAGGCACCTAGAGCACCGACTATGTCCTGGGTACAAGGACTCTACCCCCCCCCCCCCCCCCCCCCCCNTCCCCTTTCAACCTATAACTCTCGGTTATCACCTCGCAGTAATGATACCGTAAAATGAGCGTATTTATGATTCTACAAGGTAAGGTATAATAAACTTCTTGTTATTGTTATTGTTATTGTTGTTATTAGTCTGATAATGTGAAAACACAAGACATCGTCCGGAATTATTGCACTGTGGATGGGCTGTCGCCAACGTGAGGCTTTTAACCAAACTATTACTTTCTTCTGCCCCCCTCCTTCCTTTTTTTTTGTGTAGCTGTACAAGACCTTTGTGAGTACTGTTCATGTGCAACTGAGAGAAAGAGAGAGAGAGAGCGAGAGAGAGGGGGAGGGCAGAGGGGAGAGAGAGAGAGAGAGAGAGGTGTGTGTGATAGAGAGAAATAAATGAATAAAATTGGTAGGAATGAAACTAACAGGACTGATAGAAAGGGAAAGGAAGTCTACCAAAGCTGTAAGCTCACGGGAGAAACAAAACCGAGCCAAAAGTTAAAGTAGACTGTTATATATAATGAGCTGTGTTTAAGGGCTACAAAATAAACTGATATAGAAAAAGACACAGTTAGAAAAAGGAGTTGTGAGGGGCTGGAGAGAATGACAAACACTTTTAGTGAAACGAAAAATGTGTATGAATGAGCGTGGAAGGTTGTCAGAGCAGAGAGTGGGAAGCCATGGTGGAGAAGACATGAAATAGAATACTACAAGGAAGAAAGATAATAATGTAAAGTAATATGTAATGATTAATTTGCATGACGCACAAATTCACTGCAAAAGTGTTTTAAAAGGCTGCATAACTACCTAGTAAAATGTACACAGAATGCATGAAAAATATTACCATTAAAAATTCAGGAGAACCAATACACATTGGAGAGCGGATCATTATTTACAACCTCGGAACGTTAACACATAGCAATGCCATCAGCAGTAATGTGCATGTACAGTCGACCGCACAGTACCAAGATATCTTCGTGGATGTCGTTGAAAACCAGAGTAAAAGACTGCGTGTGTGTGTGTATGGAAATCCATAGTGGCGGATCTAGGCTTGGGCACGTTGAGCATGTGCCCACGGTCTAACGCTTAAAATGCGGCCACGCACAAGAGAATGGGAGTTTTTTGTTGTTTTTTTAAGAGAGAAGGAGGGGGTGAATACTGAAAGAGGAAGCAAGGGAGAGAGAGGGAAGGAGCCAGACAATCATTTATGTTTATTATTTACCCTGTAGCTATGGCAGAGTTTATCCTAGTCGTGACCTTTATGATTATGGTATAAAAAGGGCCTCCGCACCAAATTCATGCCCAGAACCCCATGGATCAGAAATCCGACATTGGAAGCGCAGTGGTACAAAAGTTAAATAGCGGAGCATTTCAAGAGTCTATGCCTATATCCAGATCAGATGTTCATAACCTAGGACAAATCTACTTTAAGCGAGGTCTGAAAATTTCCGAAGAGGGCATCCCTCGCTAGAGAACTAATGCTGAAAAGTATCCAATAATATATCTTTGCGCGGTGCAATAACATGACAACAAAAGGTTTACTGAGCTCAGACAACAATTACAGCATCCAATTATATAATGTGCAAAAGTAACTATTATGTTCTAAACAATTAATTCATTCGCTCACTCAACCGATCCACTCATTAATCCAATAATCCTTCCTCTGATTCTATTTACTTTTGGGCATCTGCATACTCTTACAGACAACGACTAAATTGTTCATCCTTTCTCATTTCATTTTTGGTTTCTTAGGATATTTTTCACCAACCATCTGATACAAAAGAGTCAAGAAAATGAAATAAAATAAAATAAAAAAATCACAGACTAACTACTACCCTACATGAGACCCTGCGCATTGGCGATAGGATCTCTTAGCAACGTAAGAATTACATTAGCGCATCGGTGCTGAATGCACTCCTAACAGTGTTCAACAAGCAGAGTAAATTGAGGGCACTAATGATGGGATCTCTTACCATCGTAAGAATTAAATCAATGCATTGGTTTGAATGCAGCTGCTGAAGCGTTCAACATGCAGAATTAATGTAATTCCTATCATAGTTTATGCGCAAGCTCTCATGATGTCATTCTAACGAAGGTAAAAGATCCCAAAGTTAATGCACAAGGTCTCATTTATTACACTATAGACGAATTATTATGCAAACCTTACTTGTTTCATCGGTGTAGAAGTAGGGAATTATTCCTTTGTCCCACCGATATCTTTCGTTGGCTTCAACTGTTCTTTTCTGGACAGTGGCACCCCCGTCTTCTCCAACATCTGAAAACATAGTTGAGGAAACTGATAGAAAATTTCGAGCTTGCCAGCTTAACCCGTTTCATTAGCTGTATTCGCTTTCAAGAGAGAATATCAAAAAAAGAAGAAGCTTGAAACTGAGAGTAAATGAGAAAAAGTATGATTTGATATAGTATCTGTGCCCCCGCTGTTCCTCAGCTAGCGTATGGAGATTAAAGAAGGAAACCACTGGTTCGTCAGTGACTGACGATGGCCTGGACATCCTGATACTTTCTAACTCTCTGCGTGGGAGACTGGGTCGCATCCAAAACGAGGCAGATCGTAGGATTCTGGGATGCACAGGTGACACTGGCACAAGGAAGATGCGTTTCATGGATGGAACAACGATACGCTTGGGCAAGGATAAAGCGTACATGATGGTGGAGGAGATGAGGCATCTAAATCATAACATGTATTCTAATCACTAACTCCAACAACTCGGTTCTTTGGAATCGAGTTCTTGTGATTCTGCTCATGTGGAGGGGTGAATAGTGACATAGACTAAGAGATAGACAGTTCATTCATGGAATGTCTACACGAGGATAACTTTTATAATCTTCATGGTACTATCAGAACGAATTTCTCTTCTTGTACGAAAACTATAAAATGAAGCATTGCCCTAGGGCTCTGCTGACGATAGGGATCACTCACTTGGATTTGTTGTAGTTTAATGCAGTTTTCGGCTGAAGAAACCAAGGGGACAGTTGTCAACTTCTGTATGCACATGGAGGATTGACATCAGGGTAACTGAACGCGAAATGAGTGACGCCTAGCACCTGTCGCAACGATTTGCCTTCATTTTATATTTTGTACGGAAATGTTAGACTGTTGCCGTATTCCTTGATGTGGAAATTGCATACAACAAGGCAGATTATGACACACTGATGTCTGTGTCTTGTTGCTAGTCAAAATAAAGCTCAAGTCGTTAAACTAGGAACTGAGATGGCAGGACTTAAAGGTCAATAGGATCGTTCGTTATCAGGATTTTGTTGGTTTGCAGAAATGGAGAGCGAAACAAGTTCTATACACAGTTCTATGTTGATTTCATGGGCAGTTGATCAGAAATTGTGGATAAATCTGAAGTTTTGCGAGGTATGTAAGATTAACTGTATGTCGTAAAAAATAGAACTACTTGTTCTTCAAAGGCGATTTTCATAATTATGTTTTTTTCATAGGGGGTTCTCGGCCGTTTCAAAACACTATATTATCTTGGGCCAGAACAAACGTGGGTCAACTTTTCCACCCCATGAAAGTAGACATATAATTAAGCTTTCCTATTTTCCCAATGACTTGAATTCGGCCTTAAACTGGCTGGCTGCAAGACGTATATTAATAGATGACTTTGGAGTGGATCCATGGCTGGCACACTGGATAGGTGTGGCACTTATGGAAGGAAAGGTGGCAGTTAGATTTAGATCCTGGGCATCTGAGTCAGCGAACACGTCCAGGTCTGCCTCAAGGTTCTCCATTGTCTCATGGCCTCTTTCATGTGGAGGTAGCCATCATGCATTCAGAGGGGGTCTCCCTCTCTCTCTCTCTCTCTCTCTCTCTCTCTCTCTCTCTCTCTCTCTCTCTCACTCTCTTTTCTCTCTCTCTCTCTCTTTCTCCGTTCTCTTGCCACATTGTCTCTCTTTCCTTGGCCGTCTTTCCGTTTTTATCATTAAATCTGTTCTCTCTCTCTCTCTCTGTCTCTCTCTCTCTCTCTCTGGCTGTCCTTCTCTCTCTCTCTTTCTCTCTCTCTCTCTCTCTCTCTCTCTCTAACAATCTTTCTCTCTTTTTCTCTTTTGGTCTGTCTCTTTTTTTTATCCATCTCCCGCTGTCCGTCTCTTTTTTTTATCTCTCTGTCTTTCTCTCTCCGTCCATACGTCTATCTATCTGTCTCTCCCCTACCACTCATAATATGTCGATTTGTCTCTGTTTGTCTACCTAACAGTCTATCCATCACTCTGTCCGTCTGTCTGTCCGTCTGTCTGTCCATCCGTCTGTCCCTCATCTATGCATGTCTTCTGTCTTTCTACCCCTCTATGTCTGTCTGTTCCTATCTGTCCATGTGTCTGTCAGTCCGTTTAAGTTGCAATCTCGTGTCATTATCAGCTATCACTGACGTATAAAAATGTCTGCAATGGAAAATCAGGGTCATAATCTGTTTACTGAGACCCACTGTCCAAGACAAAAGTTTTGATACTATACCATCGATATCTATCCATATCTCATTAATATCTGGCGTTTCATTGACAAAACGAACATAGAGCAGAAAGAGAGAAAGAAAGAAAGAAAGAAAGAAAGAAAGAAAGAAAAAAAGAAAGAAAGAAAGAAAGAAAGAAAGAAAGAAAGAAAGAAAGGAAAAAAAAGAAAGAAAGAAAGAAGGAAAGAAAGAAGAACACAATAAGGAAAGAATAAATGAACAAATATTAGTGATAATCAAGAACGAGGTTTAAAAAAAAACGAAATCTGAAAAACAGAAAGAAAGCAAGTTAATAGTTGATAGTTAATATATTATTATTTTATGATAATGATTATCATTATTGATAAATGATAGAATAATAATGAATCCGTATATATGAATTGCATACTAAACAATGAGGTACACTTAAAAACTTCATCAAACTTCTACTGTATCAGGAATCTAGAAATTTAAGAAAGAGAGATAAACAACGAAGAGATCAACAAATAAACAAAACCAAATCAAACACACAAACAAACAAACAAACAAGCGATCAGAGGTGCTCAGATGCCAGCTTTATTACCATCGTCGTAATTATCCCCGGCGAGAATGTCAGCCAGAACTTCCTCTGACAGTCCAGCATTCTGCAACTGCTTCCTCAGCTCCCTCTGGTGGAGAGAGCAAGATAATATAGAGCGATCAGAATGTGAAATAATTGATGGATTTGATTGGTTGGTGGTGTCATATGACATGCTGAATTTTGACCAACCAGAGAAGATATCACCCTTGTGTGTGAAATATTAATTCTTAAACATTCACATCGTAGCAAATATCACTTGCAAGTCAGTGCATTATTTTCTAGCTCGTCCGCTTCGGTACGGTCGCAGCCAACTTGGCTTACCTAGAGACAGATTATTCCTTTGCTGAGAAACACCCACACAAATAAAATGACTGACCCTTTCGTGCATCCAAGAGGACCAAACATACATGGGCCTAGTGACTGAAACATCTTGAAGCAGACATTCAACATCAAAATCGGGGAATCTGCACTACCTTCCCCACCCCTCCCCCTTTTCATTCATCGTGCGCTATAAGCCTATAAGCCTATAAACCAATTAAGTCGGAAAGAAATTCATCTCCGGGATGACTTTGCTAGAAAGATTAACTGAAAAGTACATACATGTAGGTTGCATGAGCCTAACTGGTCAAAAAAAATTGGACTATCCGAGTCGATAGTAGCAGGGTATAAAATCTTTTTGTGCAGAAATAATCATATAACATGAAACCACACCGCAAATAATTGTTGCAGGCAGTGTTTCCCAATGGCTTCAGCGGATTTCATTTGTGCGGACCCGTGATTACCAAAAGAAGGCCAAATTTGTAACCCCTTTTCATCTAATTTAAAATTGTGAAAAATCTAACCAAAGGACCCCCACCGTAAACAGTATATAATTTGAGCACAGTGATGGCACCAGACCTACAGACTAGTCTTAGCCATCTCGGAAAGTTCCTGTGGTTAGAGAAGAAAGTTTTATTAAATGGCTCATAGAAGCTTTTACAATTTGGCTCCTGCAACCTACAGCAGCGAGATCAACCCCTAGACAGATCCCTTTCTTACCAGTCTATCTCGGGCCTCGGTGTGAGGATCAGGTACCATTCCAGGGGCGGCGTTTTGATAAAATTCATCCAGTTCCTGTTGCACTGCCTGTCTAGTCAAGAGATACAGTTCCACCACCCCTTCATATTCTCCACCACCACGTATGGGAGACGACTGAAAAGAAACGAAAAGAGTTAGAGGTAGAATGAGAGGACACCTATCAGAAGCTTGATGTCACTTACAAAACTTCACGGTTATAGGCAGATTGTCTATCTTAGAATCCTATGAAGGATTTTTTTTTTGTCTTGACGCAGAACTATCTGAAACTATAAACACCCTTTGATGTTAAATGAAATAATTGTTTATCTAGACAGGAAACTCGGGAAAAGCCTTCATAGGATCACGCATAAAGGTGTCTAAGGGAGGTGGGTGAAATCTGGTGTTACACAACTAGTGCCATAGCTAATGACACTTGTCCTAAGATCATCACCCTTGAGGGAGAAGAATGCACCATTCAGCACTTTGGTGTGCACTTTTGTATAGAAATCCAATGCACACATGGAGATAAGTTGCACACCCAGTCATGTGCATTACAGTCTCTGGATAAGGGTAGTGCCTTCCCTTAAAGGGCACTGAGACAAAACGCGTTATCTACTAATTTGACTTTGTAGCATGATTTGCCTACTTTAGGCAATTGCTGCAGTATATGATATACACGCACATTTCCCGGAATGACATCTCTCCTATAATTTTGCACCATTGAAATAAATGCACTTTTTATTGAAACAAGCATTTTATCAGAACTCTTTTGCTACGACTCCTCGTTGACTTTTTTTTCTCTTTCCTCATTGCCCTTTCATGCGTGTTGTCATAAAGTCTTTCATTTGTAAACTGAAATTATTTTTGTACATGCTGCAATCCAACACATCCGTCAAATTAATGTCAAAGACAAATTAAGACACAAAGTCATTTAAATGAGCTGCACCAAAGCTTGAGAATGTCATTATTTTCTTACGTTGTCAGATACATACAGTTCATTTCCCCTCCTGAAAAACTCACTCAGATCAGACAGGCGAACTGCCTATGTATGTGACGAAATGCATGCATCGCGCCATGAGCAGACTCGGTAGCAGAAAACGGGAAAGTTTATTTTAACCAATTGTATATAAATATTTTAAAAAAACAACAGTACATCACAGACACTAGCGACACAGACATAGACACAGACACACAAACAAAAAAAAAGAAATTGAACGGACACTAATAATAAGAATAAGATGATACAAGAGCATCAATAAATCTAATGATAACAATTATTTAAACAATGATTGAATAAATGTAGATCAGACACACAAACAAAGTTAATCATATAGTCATTATATCAAACACATGTCCAGCTGATTAATTTAACTTTTCCAATCAGTCAAGTAATCAGTCAATCATCTGCCGTCCAACCAATCAATCAGTCAAACAATCATCCAATCAGCAAAATCAAACAACCATTCAAATAAATCAACAGAAGCACTGAAGCAGAGAATAGCCCATTTGATAATATTCTATTAGTGAGACCCAACAACCCGTACAGAGTTAATCTCCTGTTTTCGTTAAGTTTACCAGCGAAAGCGTTTAGATTTCATTGATTTTCTATTTCCTTCTGGGTATACTCTCTAGATTTGTGTACAATTTATTACATGGGTTTCACTTTATAGTAGAATGTAGATATTAAGTGCTCATTTAATAAATAAATAGACTTTATTATTAAGTTTCAATTTCACATGAAAGGATTCCCTTTTATTCTATTATTTTATGATTCAGTTGGACCTCGATATTAAGTCCTCCACCTGATAAGAACACTTTTTTCGATGCAGCAAAACTTACATTATAATATGGATATTCTATTGTATGAGATATCATTAAAATAACATAAATTCATAGGAGAGGAAATTGAAACCTAGGGGAGAAAAAAAATCGCAGAAACAAATTGTCAAAAGGATTTGAAGAAAACCCTTCATTTTAGAGCTAGCTAGAACTGGTCACTTTACATATTATATTATACTTTTATACTCTGACGAAGGGCTTTGCCCGAAAGCTTGGTTTTAATTTATTGGACTTTTATTATTAACTATTCTTACATTAATTTTTAACATTGGGCCTTCCTATTTCACTTGTTTTGCTGTCTTTCCCTACAGGCTCTCAGTCCCTCTTTGTTTTTCTGCGAAAACCCTCTAGGCATGCGCTGGCATGCGAATTTATTCTACCATAGCACCCAGCGCAGTGGCCTGAAGATGAGAACTGATTCTGAGGTATAGCATCACAAGGGTTAAATCTTACCCGTTTACTTCCCTGTTTCTCCAAAACATGGCTCCAGACAGTACAAACAAGTAACAGGGAGCACAATAAAGCTGCTCGAATCATTCTAGCGATTCCACACTGTGTCAGAAGATGGTTTTCTGATTCAATAAACTAAGCAAAAAAGAAAAAGACGAAAGATGCCACGAGTATCCCTCTAACACTTAAGGCCTCTCGGGCATGTCCAAGTTGATGTGGCTGAGTGACGCTGAGGTTGGACAAGCGTGCCAGGTGTCCGATAGTCAAAATTTACCTCCCTTATATACATATGACTTCGATCATCCCTTCAGAAATGGCGCTACCGTACCGGAAACGTTCATGATGAAAACGATTTCACGGAGGTTCATGGATGAGAGGAATTGAGTCCGTATTATGAACGCGACAAAAGGGGTTCTGGTATTGTGTCTATGGATGAGCGCTGGTTATTCGTTGATGTTTAAATAGATAACAAAATAATGTAAATCTTATTAACATATTATTGAAAAAGTAGACTAGGGCAATTTGCTGCTTATCAACGCTGTTTCATCGACAGTCACAGTTAACAACAGTATCAATTTATAGATTACTGTATTAGAAAGCAACTCAAAAAACGGCGTATCTTAAAATTTGCTGTATAATGAAAGACAGGTCAGGCTCGCTACGGTCAATTTTCTTTTCCTTTGTGGTCCACGTATGTGAGCTGATCTCTCTCGATTTTTTTTTTCAGAGGATTGCCGATAAAACAAATTTGGCAATCCATCTTTGTTTTGACTATACTATAATCGATAATGTTCCAAAAACCGGGGACTGTGACTAGAAATAACAGCATCTGAGTTTCCCTTGAAGTTCACTGCCTCTTACATATGTGTTATTACTCGCAAAGAAGTGATTTTATAAGTTTATATTGAACGAAAATGGGAAGTAATTTCCGGGCGGTAAAGCTCAACTCGCGAACATGAAAATAAGATCCTTGCTAAGGAACATAAAAAACGTTCCTCCTATATATTATAGTAATTACCAGCTGAAACCCAACCTATTTAAAACACACACAAAAAAAATCTTCTCAGCTATAGGTTACGTAGTAGTTCGGAGAAGTGTTCTAAAACCTTCATGGGATGACTCGCCTTCTAGACATTCCTCTTCTTCCAACCACATAAACAACTTTTTGCAGATATTGCTCCTTCTCCTTCATCTTCTTCTTCCTCTTCTTCTTCTTTTTCTTCTACTTCGTCTACTTCTTTTTCTTTTTCTTCTTCTTCTTCTTCTTTTTTCTCTTCTCCTTCTTCTTCTTCTACTTCTTCTTTTTCTTCTCCTTCTTCTTCTTCTTCTTCCTCTTCTTCTTCTCCTTCTTCTTCTTCTTCTTTTTTCTCTTCTCCTTCTTCTTCTTCTACTTCTTCTTCCTTCTTCTTCTTCTTCTTTTTTCTCTTCTCCTTCTTCTTCTTCTACTTCTTCTTCTTCTTCTCCTTCTTCTTCTTCCTCTTCTTCTTCTTCCTCTTTTTCTTCTTCTTTTCCTTCTTCTTCCTCTTCTTCTTCTTCTTCCCCTTTTTCTCCATGATGATGATGATGATAATGATGATGGAGATGATGATTATGATGATGATGATGATGATGATGATGGTGATATTGATGATGATCTTCATCCTCTCCCTCTCCTCCTCCTCCTCCTCCTCCTCATTCTTCGTCTTCTACTTCCTTTTCCTATTTCTTCCTCTTCCTCCTTTTCCTCTTCTTTTTCTCCATTCTTCTTCCTCTTTCGCCTTCGTTCCTCCTCTTCTTATTCTTTTTCTTCCTCTTGTTCTTTTTTTTTCTTCATTTTCTTCTTCCTTTTTTCTTCTTCTTCTTTTTCTTCTTCTTCTTTTTTCTTCTTCTTCTTCTTCTTCTTCTTCTTCTTCTTTTTCTTCTTCCTCTTCTTCCTCTTTTTTTTCTTCTTCTTTTTCTTCTTCTTCTTTTTCTTCTTCTTCTTCGTTTTCTTCTTCTTTTTCTTCTTTGTCTTCTTCTTTTTTTTTCTTCTTCCGCTTCTTCTTCTTTTTCTTCTTCTTCTTTTTCTGTAATTTTAGTATTCCGTCTATCTACTATCTTTAACGAGAGCTAGTAGGCTGAAACTTTTCCTAACCTACTTACTGTTATCTAAGGTGGGTTTCCCGTATGGACAGTCAATATTTAAAATAGAAAGCTTCGGAGAGTGTTAACTATTACGGTAAATTTTTGGGGAAAAGTCCACTTCATGAACATATTGCACTCTTTCAGAAGAGCAGAGTATAACATTATTACTGAAATTTAGCGTCTTTGCTTCTCTGCTCAAACCGCCTACGTCCACAATTTCGGCGTGACCACCCTTCATTACCATCCTGTGACCTCATTTCACCCCCTTGTAGTAATATACTTGGTAAACTCCTGGATTATAGCAATGGCCCTCGACCGGAAATTAATGATACATTAATGATAGGCCTATATATACAGTAAAGTGTTCTCATGTTCAATATACAAACAGCGATTTTAATCTCATAGCTAGTTCGATCGCCGCTTCATAACAGCTAGTCTATATCAGGAAATGAGATAAGCATAATAGAGTGTCCTGCAAACAAGAAGACAATAAAATTTTTTAGTCTTGTGAAATTTATGTTGAACACGTAGGC
>JAWQUT010000511.1:0-14547 GCA_033807755.1 Ellobium chinense
AAAATATACACTGTCATGTCCAAAGCCAGAGTTATGTGTTCCACTAGTCCCCCAACCAGTAGGAACAGACATATGATTCAAACTTGCACAAAACAGCATTCTTTACAATGATAATAATTAAAAAAAATAATAATACAGTTTATAAGTCTTCTACCCAAGCCAATGTCCACTCAAGTAACTTTACTGGCAGGCCTGATCATTCAAGGACATTTTCAACTCTGTGAAGCACAGTGTTGCTGCCAACAGGCCTTCTAGCCTAATTTCATGAGTTTTCAAAAAACAGTTCTGAGCAAAAGATGAAAAGCTATGGATGATAATGGAAATAAGAAAAGAAGTACAAGAGGTTTAAATGTTTCATATTAGACCACATCATTCAGTGATTTTTCTCATCTATCTTGTATGCATAGTCTACAGTGCCACTGCCATTTTTCAGGTGATTTGATTATGTCCAGTTATAAGCTTAACAGACAGCTGCACCAAGGAACTCATGAATGAAATGCCTTTGCAAGGCATCAACAGCATGACCATTGTAGGATTTGAACCCATAACCATTAGATCCTGAAGTAATGCTGTCACCTTTCATTAAGACTGCATGATGTCATAATTATTTTTCACCTGTCAAAGAGAGCCCATACCCACAAGTTACCAGTGGTAATCAAGTCGCTGGTGGAAAAGTCCTATCATATAGGCCTAACCAAGTATTTCCAAAGTTTCAGCTCATCATTAACTGACACCATCTCCACTATGCTGAGCCAACATGCATCAGGCTGGGCTTTAATAAAACTGTGCTGCTCTCTTAGCTGTTCTTCAAATAAACCTGTGCTGATCTCTCGTAACATGTATTTATAGCTGGAGTTCAATTAGCCAGTACCTGTGCCCATATAATATGCATAACAGTTGGACTTAAAATAAGCCTGTGTTGTGCCCTCACAACATGCATCACAGCTGGGCTTCCAATTAACCTGGGCTCTGGCATTTTAACATACAATTTAGTTGGACTTCAAATAAACCTGTGCTATGCCCTCATAATATGCATCATATCTGGGCTTTGAATTAACTTGTGCTCTGCACCTTAGCTGGATTTCCAATTAATCTGTGCTGTGCTCTCTTAAATGCACTATAGGTTGACTTCAAATTAACCTGGGCTCTGCCCTTAGAATAAAAGTTTTAACTGGACTTTAAATGAAGCTGGTTTGTGCCCTAATATGCAAAATAGCTAGGCTTCAAATCAACCTGTGTTGTGCCTTCGTAACGCCCACCAAAAATAATAATAATCCCAGACATCCAGCTAGACTTAATTTTTGCTGAGCTCCCATGACATACTAGCTGCATTTCAAATTAACCAGGTGTTTCATAACATGCACCATAGCTGGATTCAGACTGAGCTGTGAAAAGTACTCATAACAATGTCTTAGCTGACGTCAAATTAACCCATGCTGGACCCAAACAAATCTGCTGTGCTCTCATAATAAACAATACATTAGGCTGGACTTCAAACTAACCTGTGCTGTGCCCTCTCTCAACATTATAGCAGGGCTTCAAATAAAGCTTTGTGGTGTCCTCAAACCAAGCATCTAAGCTGGACTTCAAAATAACATGCACTAAGAATTTCTTCTCCCCTGCATCACAGGTGGACTCCTATTAACCTGTGCCATGCCCTCAAAACATGCATCATAGCTGGACTTCAGTAACTGTGTGGTACACTCTTGACATGCATTATAGCAAGGTTTCAAATAAATTTCTGCTGTGCCCTCATACCTAACATCAAATCTGGACTTCACAATAACATGCGCCATGATTTTCTGCTAACCTGATCATATCTGGGCTCAAATTAACCTGCGCTGTACCCTTATAACACACATCATAGCAAGACTTCAAGTAAACGTGTGGTGCCCTCTTGACATGCATTACAGGTGGGCTTCACAAAGAGCTGTGCTGTACCCTCATGCCATGGATCAAAGCCAGACTTCAGATTACAATCTGCTGTGATCTTCCTCTAACATGCATCATGGCTGAGCTTCCTATAAGCCTGTGCTGTGCTCTTGTAACATGCATCATAGCTGAGCATAAAACTGTCTGGTGCTGTGCCTTCATAGCATGTACATAGCCCAACTTCAAGCAAACTCTAGTGTGCCCTCTTAATATGTATCTTGATTGAATTTCAAGTTAACATGCAATCATAGCTTGACTTCAAATTGCCCTGTGCTGTGGCCTCATAATGTGCATCATAGCTAGAATGTGAGGTGCCTTCATAACATGCATCATAGCTGAGCTTCAAAAAACTCTGTCCTGTGCCCTCATATCAAGCATCAAAGCTGGACTTAAACAGAACATGCGCAATGATTTTCTTCCAACTTGTATCATAGCAAAACTCAAATTAACCTGTGTTGTTCCCTTATAACATGCATCATAGCTAGACTTCAAATACTTCAATTACTTGTGTGGTGCCCTCTTGACATGCATTACAGCTGGGCTTCAAATAAATATGTGCCCTCATACCATGCATCAAAGCTGGACTTCAAATTACAATTTGCTGTGATCTTCTAACATGCATCTTAGCTGGGCCTTATATAAAACTGTGCTGTGCTGTGCCCTTATAATATGCATCATAGCCAGGCATCAAACTGCATTATAATATACCTTCATAACATGCATCACAGTCCAACTTCAAACAACCTCTGATGTGCCCTCATGCTACGCATCAAAGCTGGTCTTTAAATTATATCATCATCTGCTGTGATCATCTTCTAACAGCATAACTGGGCTTCATAAAAACTGTGCTTTGCCCTCCTATCCATATCATGCATCATAACTGGATTTCCTATCAATCTTTGCTATGCCATCATAACATATATCAAAGCTGGGCATCAATTAATCAGTGCTGTGCCTTCTTAACCATCATTGTTAGGCTTAAAAAAAAAAAAGCTAAGCTGTGCCCTCATCACATGTATCATAGTTCAAATCAATTTATGCTGTGCCCTTAAAAACATACATCAAACTATCAAAGCTGGGTATCAAATTAACGTCATACAACCATCATTGCTGGGCTTGGAAAAAACCTGTGCTGTACCCTCATATCATGCATCATAGCTGGGCTTCAAATTAACTTGTCTCTTAACATACATCTAAGCTGGACTTCAAATTAATTTGTAACTTTCAACTCTGTCTTCTCTAGGCCTTTAAGACCTTGGGCTCAGCCAAATTTTGGACTATCAATATATCAGAAAACAGCACAACCAGCACTAGGCTGTGTGGATCTAAGATTACTATTAATGTACACTTATCTGAAGATGGAGAGGGCATGTGGATTACAGTTTAAAGGATGTGTCATCTCATTAACATCTAATTTCTAACTTGGGCATCAACTAGAAATCATGTCTGTAATAGGCAGATTGAAAATGCTCCATCCAGGTTTCAAGGAAATGAATGTTCAACATGTGCATGGTTATGCAAAGTTGGAACAATCTGATAAAATGCAAGAAAGTCATAAATTGGTCACACAAAATTGATAAAGTATATTTACAAAAATGTGATGTCAGGAAGCAAAACTGTAATTTAAACTTTGTGTTCTTCTGTTTATACATGATGTATGATGTTACTGAAATCTAAGTTCTTTTTTGCAGCCTCAGATTTGTCAGGTAAAGTCTGTCCAGATATTAGAGCAGAGTTTCACTTGGTTAAAAAAAAACACCACTACCTGGGGCAGAGTCGGTTTTGGTTGATTGTTTTTCCAATATCTCTTCATCCTTCACTTGGTCAAGAGCACCATGAAAACTCTCGGCATATAGACAAAAGCAAGACGTAGGTCTGTGTTCACAACCAGCATCATGCAGTAATGTGCTTAAATTTATCTCTGTATGACTGGCAGCCTCTACAACCACATGATTCCCTGCAATTGACGGGGCAATCTAATCTATGGTTTGCCTCATCTGTAAGAGAAAATGGCCCTCAGCTTGAAGAGGCTGAAGCTGAGACTAATGGTGTGAACATACCATGTATAATAGCAATATTAATAAAGGGTTGTGTTTTGCACATGGCACTGCACTGAACTAGAGTTGCATACAGAGCTCTGGCAAATAAAATTTTGGAGGCGATATCCCGTGACTCTCAAACCTAATGCTTGGTTAAGGGGCAAGCCAAGCACTAGACAGAAGGGTCCTGGAACACTGCTCATGAAGGAAATCACTGTCAGATTTATGCAGCATCAGGCAGCCTAAGTATGCTTGAAGTTTACAAGTATGTTCATACATGATTTAAGGGCAGTATTGTGAGACTCTCACGAAAGCCTCTGTTAGCAGTTAGCCGCAAGAATCGAACCTCAAAGAGTCCAGGAAATTTCATAAATGAAGCGGAGAAGCTGACACTTCCAAAATTACATGCCTTGATTGGTGGAAGTAACAGCACGCTATGCGCAAACACAATCCTCTTGTAACTGAGTGAAACAGTCTTACTGCTTCCCATACAGAAAGCCAACACCAAAGTATTGGTATTGGCACTGATCTTAGACAGTCCAGGTGTAGCACAGATTATATGCATCTATTCTGACTGACCCTAAGAACTCTAATAAGGAAAAACAAATAATGCGAATAATTCGGGAGATTTCAAGCCCATCAGACGCATAAAATGTGAGTGGAACACTGCACTAATTCTCTGGACTTTGAATTTATATACAAAACAGGCTGGAGGAAAAGAGTCATATAAGTCTCAACAAATTTCTAGATTGTTATCAATAATCCAATTTCTATGATCTTAACATCTATGATCTTCACATCAACTCTTCATAAACTAAAATATAGCAGGGTCCAAAAAGCTTGAATTACTAAGGGACCAGTTCTTTATTTCAAATCTGTGCAGTCCCCAATTGTGATGAACAGAACTCGATCATGAATGTACAAAACTGTAACCAAAGTTTTATTACAGTTTTTTTTCAGTGCAAAGAGATTAGAGAATGTGAGGTCTTATCATAATTCACCAAAAATTTACAGTTTGGCTTCTCAACATCACAAAACAGACTCTGGGTACAGGTAAAAAATTAATGTTTGGGTTGTGACAGACAGAAACAGTCATAAGTTTAGGAGAAAACCCTGCAGGTTTCATCTATGAAACTAAACACCAAAGGTTTTAATTCTGTAACCATCTTTAAATGTAAATTAATGAATAGTGAAAAAGATAGGGATGCTGATCTCTCCCTCAAAGTCAGTGGAAGCAAAAATTTGACTGAAATGCTTACAATGTAATAGTGTCTGTGTGCTCTTGCGCACTCAAATATAGTCAAAATAGTTACTTTCAGCTGCACTATCTATGATGTCAATAATACCTTAAATTAAATGAATGACAGTTCTGAAAAGTTCATTTACTGATGCACTTCAACTATACTGACTTACAACATTGCATTCCATAACCTAGGTGAAATGAAATTTCTGGTACAATTTTATTCAAAATTTTTAGCTGATTCTGAGTCGAGATTCCAATATTCATGTGCGAACTCAAAAAATTTGAAAACTAAATTTGGTGAGGAATTGAATTTCTTTATGCCAAAAAAAAAGGTTGCACATGATCCAGTTTTTCTCTTAACATCATTCACATGGAATATGACCTTAATACATGGACAGGTTGTAAATATAAATTCTCCATAAGGCCTTCACTTATACAACGAAGTTAAGTCACATCTTAGGTGGCAATGTATGAGCAAAACTGTGGCAAATAGACTGAACTGAAGTTGACCAAAAAAAAATTGTGCCCAGAGTCCCTGCTATTGGCAGACTTTTACTTCCTGCTGGCAGGCGGCAGCAAGGACATTCTACTCCCCCTATAAACAGAGGTGTATGTGACCATGCTACACCTCTGTCTATAGGGCCCGGCCCTGCACGGGGAAAACAACTAATATACAAACAAAAAAAAGTAGACTCATACAAATAAATTACAATGCATTTAAGTAAATTAAAGGAAATAAAGACACCCAACATTCCATTCCAACTTTATATTCACCCATTTCATGAACGAAAAATGTGGAAAAACAAAAATCTTAGTAAGAAAATGTAAAAACGTACATGTTTTAACCCTTATATACATATAATGCCTTTCAATTGTCAGTCATTTAACTGAGGCATGTAAATTAAGTGTCAGTGTCTGCCACCATTACTGCATTTGTTTCTAATTCCTCTTTGCTGAGGCACGTGAAGTAAATGCCAACACTGTTACATCTATCTCTATTTCGTTTCTAGTTGAGGCAAGTAACGGAAGCGCCAGCATCTGCCAACACTCTATTGCGTTTGTCTCTTGTCTTCTAGCCGAGACAAGTAAAATGCCATTGTCTACCAACACTACTGTGTTGTCTCTACTCTGTCTTTACCCAAGGCAAGTAAAATGCCAGTACCAGCTGTCAATCCTTTTGTGCCTATCTCTCCCTGAGGCAAACATCGTAAATGCTAGTGTCTGCTAACACTATTGCGTTTGCCTCTTCTTTGTCTCCAGCCCAAGCAAAGTGCCAGTATTTGTCAACATCATTGCTTTTATCTCTAGTTTGTCTCTAACTGAGGCAAGTAAACATGCCAGTTTTGCCAAAACTACTGTGCATTTTATCTCCAATTTCTCTTTAGCTGAGGCAAGTAAAAATGCCAGTTTTGCCAACACTGTTGTGCGTTTCTCCAATTTGTTCCTAGCCAAAGCAAATAATGGTGCCAGTTTGCGCCAACACCATTGTGCATTTATCTCCATTTGTTCCTAGCTGAGACAAGTGAAAGTGTCAGTTTCATTAACACTTGTGTTTGTCTCTAATTTATATCTAGCTGAGGCAAATTAGGGTGCCATTTTTGCAAACACTTTTGTGTTTGTCTCCAATCTGTCCCCAACTGAAGCAAGTAAATGTGCCAGTTTTGCCAGTACCATTTTGTGTTACTCTGCAAGTTCTCCCTAGCCAAGGCAAAATAAAAGTGCTAGATTTGCCAGCACTACTGTGTCTTTCTCTAATCTGTCCGTATCTGAAGCAAGTACATGTGCCAGTTTCACCAACATCACTGTGCATTTCTCTCCAGTTTGTCCCTAGCTGAGGCAAGTAAAAGTGCCAGATCATCAACACTTGCTTTTGTCTCTAATTTACCACTAGCCGACACAAGTTAGTGTGCGCGTTTCGACAACACTATTTTCTATGTCTCCAATTTATCCCTAGCCAAAGCAAGTAAATGTGCCAGTTTTATCAATACCATTGTGCATTACTCTCGAATTTGTCCCCAGCCAAGGCAAAATAAAAGTGCTAGTTTTGCAAACACTATTGCCTATCTCTCCAATTTGTCCCTAGCTGAAGCAAATAAATGTGCCAGTTTTGCCAACACCATTATGCATTCCTCTCCAATTTGTCCCTGCCTGAGGTAAGTAAAGTGCTAGTTTTGCCAACAATATTGCATCTCTCTCCAGCTTGTTCCTAGCTGAAGCAAGTAAATGTGCCCATTTTGCCAACAACTCGGTGCATTTCTCTCCAATTTGTCCCTAGCTGAGGCAAGTAAACATGCCAGTTTTCCCAACACTATTGTGCTTGTCTCTGATTTGTTCCTAGGGAAGGCAATTAAATGTGCCAGTTTTTCCAACACCATTGCGCATTTCTCTCTAATTTGTCTTTAACTGAAGCATGTAATTTCACCAACACCATTGTACATTTCTCTCTAACTTGTCCGTAGCCGAGGCAAGTAAATATGCTAGTTTTGCCAACCCTTTTGTGCTTGTCTCTGATTTGTCCCTAGCCAAGGCAAGTGCCAGTTTCCCCAACATTACTGTACATTCCTTCCCTACCCGAGGCAAGTGAAAGTGCCTGTTTCTACCAACACTGTTACTATTGCCTCTAATTTGTCCCTACCCAAGGCAAGTAAAAGTGTTAGTTTTTTCCAGTATCATTGCATGTTTCTCTCCAACTTATCCCTAGCCAAGGCAAGTAAAGTGCCAGTTTCACCACAAAAAAAGGTGAGTGCCAATATGTGTCAACACTACTATGCTTGTCTCTAACTTTGCACCTCAATTTTCAATTTTGTCTCTTAAAATGTCATTACAGCTTTAACAAGTGACAGCAGGACATTGAAGTGCACAAAAGTAAGACGAAATTATCAGCAGGCAGTATATTAATTATCATTTCCATTGCTAAGTGATGAACCTATGAATCATCAAGAGCTAAACAGAACATTCTATAGTGGGAATGACAAAAATGTTCTCATGGGTTTACAGTCTGAGAATGAAGTAGCAACCACTAGCTTTGCTGCCTAATCAAAATCTGGCTGGAGAAAATACACACTAAAAAGAATTATACACTCTGAAATAACAAAAGTAGATGCAAAATAAACCAGAAAACTTAGTGCCACATTTCCTACAGGAGTATAATGATATAAATTGTAGCATAGCCTGACAACTGCAAGAATTAGAAGATACAGAGATGCCTTTGTACTCAAGCAATAAAAGTATCAGTGTAGAGATCAGTGTAATCAAAATTAGAAACATGAAGGTTCCAGAAAATAAAGAGCTTCATCTTCTCTGTACTAATAAATATCTATGACCCTCTGAGCATTTCATCTGCACAGGTATGAAAATCTCTTCCTCAAGACTGAAGTACTAGGCAAAAGGGAATCACTCCTGTCTGTACATGACATTATAGCTTCTCAATATCTGGATTGTGAAGTCCCCCTATCCTGCTCTGCAAAATTTTCCCTTTGCTTAGCAGGAGATGTGACTTCAAAGTCTGATTTTCCTTAAAGTTTATGGGCTTCCGACCTCGCACCGAGCCATGCCGGCCAAGAGAAGTAGACCCTGAAAGGGACTTTTTTAATAACTACAGCATTTGCTAGCCGGGCCTGTACTCCTCACCAAAATCACGCCACAATATAGAAACATGGGGACAAGACCAAACAAGACAACAGAAACACACAAGGAACCCCCACTAGTCATGTGTAGCTACAGAAGATCAGACCTCAC
The DNA here is from genome assembly GCA_033807755.1 of Ellobium chinense. Classification (NCBI taxonomy): domain Eukaryota; kingdom Metazoa; phylum Mollusca; class Gastropoda; order Ellobiida; family Ellobiidae; genus Ellobium; species Ellobium chinense. The sequence goes on from JAWQUT010000511.1 coordinate 8,953, forward strand.
CAGAGCAGCTTAAATCTCATGCACAGTATCTGCCTCAGACCCAAAATGACAGAACAGGAATGGGGCTCCACAGGACTGGTAGATGAGAGGTGGATGTCAGCTCTGTTGACCCTAAGAAAGCACCAAGATGACAGCAAGATAGCATGGGACTGATGACTGTGACTGACCTCAACTCAAAGCACATATTCTACAATCATTGAATGAATGCAACCTTTGCAATGCCAGAACTAAATCAAGTGAAGAGCAGAAACACAGAATTAATGCAAAACTCCTCAATTTCAGATAATTAAGTACAAAGAGCAGAACATGGGAACAGAAGAGAAATCAAAATCTGGAATTGTATAAATGAAAGTCAGTTCACAAAATCACTGGCATTGTGTGTAATTTAGTCATTTGTGTGCAGAATAAATAATATGCTATAAGATTAAGCTAGATACATGTCTGGCAGAAAATGATTAGAGCTAACCCTTTCATCGGATAGAAAAATGCCTCTAATACTAATGGTACCACTGTAGCCACTAGTATTTAGAGAAAAAAGAGAGGCATGTCATTCAGGACACTGCTGTCTCGGCAAGAAAATCACTGGCTGCTCTTGTCCATCACAGAATCTGTGGATATCTGGTATATAGCATAAACCAACTTGCAGGAAGTCTGGACATGTGGGGAGTTTGTGACTGGTTGCGACATGGCTTCATGCATATCCAAGATTAGTCAAAAGATCTTGGGCTGTTTCCATGGACATCTGATTGTGGTAAATCGCATAGAAGCCAAACAATGCCACATGATGTCTTGATTCCAGCTGATGACCTTCTGTATTGGAATCACTATAGAAGAAGACAATGGCATCTCCTGAAGAGTGTCTATATGAAAATCCAACAACAGACACAAACAGACCCAGCCTGTTGAGATTACCCACAGCACTGAATACAATATCCAGAAGGACAACCTGATGCGCTGAACTATGAAGCCGAGGCTCCTGGAGATGATGCATCCGACAAAAGTATTTTCAGCTCTTCTCCTACATCTGCACAGACACATGGCTAGTGTTTCTTAAAGCATTCTTTTGAGATTACTCCATATTAATTTTTTTCATCTGTTCATTAAAATGAAATTAAGTGTAACAGGACAGGAAAAAGGAAAGTGTGGTAGGAGGCAGAAAATGCAGAGGTTTAGAAATGTCTAGTGTAAATTACTGGCAAACAGAAGATTGCACCACTGATAGATTTCCATGTGAAAATGCTGATCACAAGGAGGAAGACAAAATGTAAATGAAATTATCTGCAGCAGCAGACAACTAACAATCCATTAATGAAAGTAAAGCAGGATACTTGAGGACAGGGAGTCATCAAGACAGATCTTGCAAACATAAAACAGACAAGCAGAAATGTCCCAGAAGTGGTTTTAATACGAGCTAAAAGCAAAGTAACAATGGGCCTAATTAAAATTCCTAAAATTGTTGAAAATTCCTGAAAAGAAATGATTTCCCCATAGCTTAATAAAACAGCATCACCTATGGCACATCACGTAAAAGCCTAAATTTGCACTAAAATCAGTGAGAATGGAGTAAAATAGTTTTCCTAGGCCTGCTTTATGGAAATTTTTCCATAAAGATTAAAGATTAAGCCACTTACAACTTCCTATGAAGAATCGTGTGAGAAGACTGGCAGGGGGCACTACCCTCATCCCCCCTCCCTTTTCTATCTCCACATGAGTGCACCTCATAATAAAATATGTCATTCAACAGGCTCTGTTCAGATCATGAAAATAACAGTACAGGACATTCCAATGATAGCTGTAGGAAATGTGGCATAAGTACAATACATCTGACAAAATAATTAATGCAGCCAGATTTGTAAGTCATTGTTCTTACCCCTCTCCTACACACTGAAAAACTACAAAGTAGAAACGCTGTGAAAAACAGTCTTGCAGTTTCAAAGGTTAAGAACAATGGCAACGTTTCTAGAGGAACATTGTCTTTGAGGTTACTGCTAACTGTCTTTTGAAATGGTGCTGTTGCAAATCTGATAATGTCTTTTAAGATAAGCTTGATGTGTTCTGCCATTTGATGACGTGCTGTTGCAAGCCTGATGTGAAGAAAGATTGATGCTCTCAGTCATCTGACATCATGGTGTTGCAATCTTGATGATGTCTCTGAACATAAGGTCGATGCTCTCCGTCATTTGACATTGTACTGTTGCAAAACCTGATAAGTCTCTTAAGATGAGGTTGATGCTGTCATCTGACATGGTGCCGTCGCAAAACCTGATATCATCTCCCAGGATAAGGTTGATACCTTTAGTCATTTGACATGGCGCTTGTTGCAAAATCTGACGTCTCTGAAGATAAGATTGATGCTCTCTGTCATCTGATGTGGTTGCAAACCTATGACATCTCTGAAGATATGACTGACTCTCTGTCATTTGATATGATGCTGTTGCAAATCCTGATGATGTCTCTGAACACAAGGTTGATGCTCTCTGTCATTTGACATGGTGCCGATGCAAGCAGTATGTCTGTGAAACCAGGTTTGACGTGTTTTGTCATTTGATAAAGTGGTGCTGCAAACCTATGACATCTCTGAAGATAAGGTTGATGCTCTCTGTCATGTGACATGGTGCAGTTGCAAAACCTGATGACATCTCGGATGATAAGGTAAACACCCTGTCATTTAATGTGGTGCTGTTACAAAAATTGATGTCTCTGAACACAAGATTGATGCTCTGTCATCTGACATGGTGCTGTTATAAACCTTTCGGTCTCTGTCATCTGATATAGTGCCGTTGCAAAGCGTAATGATGTCTTTGAAGATAAGGCTGATGTTCTCTGTCATTTGACATACTGTCGTTGCAAAACCTAAAGATGTCACTAATCATGATGCTGCAAAACCTAATGATGTCAATGGGAACACTGTTGCTATCTATCACCAGTTATGAACTTGTTGCTGAAGCTGATCACTGATATTCACTGAAGTTGATGGCATCTGTAATGTAGACATGCTATTGCATGAGCTGAAAATATTGCTGGGAATGCTGATGTGATACTGTTTGTCACCAGATTTGATGCCAATTTGCAAAAGTTCATAACGCTGCTGAAGAATGCCCAGGATGATAGATCTGTCGTTGGACAAGGTTGCTGCTGCAAAGGCTGACGATGTTGCTACACTTACATATCCTGCTGTCACTGAAACGTGAAAATATAAAATTAATTGAAGGCTTGGTAGTAATTTTCATTTCTCACCTTTTCCAGCAAAGTACAGTTTTATATTATGACTACTAGAATAGTACATCACAATTTACACTACAACACATTTATGAAGAAAATAATTGAAAACAGTGCTATTGTGAACCATTTTGTAAATTTCAGTATTTTTCTAGATCTTTTATTATACCTATTAAAAAACAATCACTCAAAACTGCAAAACATTCCTGATTCTCCTACCATCCTATATTACCAGTTTAACCCTTTTAAATCCTGACCACCTGACTCTAAGTCAACCCTCTGTCTAAGCCCCAGAACGTTATTTTAAAAAAAAAAGGGACAGGCCCAAGAGAGGACCTTGACGATGAATTATTAATACCTCACAGAAAATAAATTTGACAGCACACACATAAAGCATACATCTAGGCCTGACCTCTAATATATAGACCTCTAACGGCATATGGGAGAATATTAGCACTACCGGTTTACTGGTGTTACAGGCTCATCGAGTTAACATCAATGTCTTTCTATTATAAGAGACAAGTGCCCAAACAACCCCCATCTTTGACTTGCCTTAAGATCAGACAAAAGCTTCGTTAAATAATTGCTACATATCAAATTATAGATTATATCTAACTAGCATCAGCATCCATTCTGTAAATGGGATTGCCATGCTTTAGCACCTTCCTTACTTAACATCATGGTATGTCAAATGCTGAAGGAAGTTAATTTCTGCTCTGAAATTTTAACTACTTTCTTCAAACTGGCAAAACAGCAGAATCAAAGACAAAAAGACCACGGAGAAAACTTTCAAACTGAGCGATCAGTCATGATTCTTTGGAATGTTGAAAGTGATACTGTACCTGCCATTACCAAATTTTACGGACAGCGATTCCCATATTTACAACTCAAAACAATGTACTATGCCCCTGTCCACTCCTACCTTATAGACATGGAAAAAACATTCTATTCCTTTCAAAATGAATCAGACAGACTTATTAGGTTTAACATACCTTACATCATATAAAAAGTTCTTCTTCATATAATACATAACATATTGTGCTCATAACATACCTTATGATCTCGTCCATTCAGTGCTAAAGGTAGATGTTTGGTAGGGTGAGTCAGGTGGAAAAACTTTGCTAGGGGGAGGGCACAAGAAGAGGTGGTGCTTTTGCAACTCTCCTCCCCCTCTACATTTCTCCATGCTTAGAGCAGATGGCGTGATTTTTATACTTTTTTTTATCAGTGCCTCCATCTTGATGTGCAATGTGTTGTCCTTGTGATTCAGTTTCCTGTAGAGAGACAGCAAAAAAAAAAACATAGATAAAATTCCAAACGAATGGTGGTTACTTTTCAGACCTATTTTACAGCCAGTGGTAAATAAAGTATAATATATCAAGCTTATCCAGGAACCCTGCGGTACAGGGTCTTATCTGCTGAGAAAGCACAGACAGAATGAGCAAATGAAAGTTGCACTCTATCTGCACTTTCTTTCCAAAGTTTAGTTTTACACACCAAATGCTTCGTCTTGACACACCCATATATATGACAAGGGGAAATACATCCTTGTATTCAAAAGCACTTTTCTGAAATGCTAAATATACTGCTCTCAGCTGCTGGACCATAATATATATAAAAAGTCCCTAAACAACTTCAGTCTTAAACATTTTCATATATTTTTAGGGTCAAATGTATACAACATTTGCAGATTTGCTTTGTGAAAGTGGGTGAGAAAGTTCCTTATAATATATAAGAAAGAAGGTGCACATTATTTTTGAAGTTGGAGAGGTGGTCACAGGCAGACATACTTTAAGAAGGCACATGGCATGTATAACATAAGGACTCACTGAAGTCTGTGCATGACTTCCTTGCATGGGTAATTTGCCATAATTTAGATGACAATAAATGCTTCACAGCCTGGCCAGTGGCATAGCATTAAGCAAGGGAGATAATACAAGTACAAGTACGACTTATTTACTCCTAGAGGAATTGTTTCACAATGTGATACAATGTTATACATCTCATTCATAATACAAACACACATAACAATACACATCATGCATGTAAATACATAATATTGTAAATGAAATACATAACAAAGTCATTGCTGGTTGCCAGTGGTGCAGTGCCCTGGTTCCCCCAGCTCTAAAGCCAGGTACTCATTTACACCTGAGTTAAGTGAGGAAATGGAAGTGAAGTGTCTTTCCCAAGGACATTACAATGTAAACTGCCAAACTCGTGAGTCACCACATAAACCTTTGACTTAAAAGTCTTCAGTGTCTGAGTACAATTCACAAACTGCACAGCCACGCTGCCTCAAAGCGGACAATGACTGAATACCAGATTGCAAATGTCCGCAGTGCGCCACAATATTCATTTAAATTCATGTAGGAA
>JAWQUT010000511.1:39791-60987 GCA_033807755.1 Ellobium chinense
ATTCCTTGTCGTCAAATCGCAGGAACTTGCACAACTCCAAGAAGCGGTATCGTCCCATGACAGAGCGTATAAATGAGTTGCCCATAATCCTGTCCCACATCAAAGTTGTGGGAAGCAAACCTTGCCCCATGGCTCCAAGGTTCAAAAAGCATCCTAACAGTGCTTCCATTTCAACATCATCAACATCTCTCCAGGCGTCACCCATCACTCTCCTGCCTTCCAGATTTTAGGACCATTGTCATTTGGGATAGCATCAACTGTTTGACACCACATTTCACGTATGTCTCTGAGATATCTCAATGCATGATCCTACAGAGACTTTTTTGGATTTCCTGTCTAGCTCTAGATATAACATTACTTCATCTTACATCAACGTGTGTTGCCAGTTCCTCTTAACTGTGCATCAAGACAGAAAATCTGCAGAAACCTCTGTATGATCAAGCATAAAGATATCCATGAGACATTGGTGAAATCTGGTTTCAAACAACTGGTGCTATCATAAATGACAGTTATCCTAAGATCACTATCCTCGCGGAAGAAGAATGCACCATTCAGCACATTGGTGTGCATTTTGCATGGAAATCCAGTGCACTCATGGGGATAAGTTTCACACCATGTTTGGTACGGTACACTACATTCTAGGAAAAAGTAGTACCTCCCCTAAATTCCTTATTAAAAGTTGGGGTGCAAATGCTCCCGCATCGTACTCGGAGGTAAGTTTTGTTATATCAAAAGTCGGGGTGCATACGCTCCCGCATCGTACTCGGAGGGTGGATTATTTTCTGCTATATAAAAAGTCGGGGTGCAGATGCTCCCGCATCGTACTCGGAGGGGTAGTAAAATTGCACGTGCTGTAGTGAGCACAGTGCTGATGTTTGCTCACTGCAAAATAACCTGCATGAAGATCTCATTGATTTTGAGGAATCCATGAAGTTTCAAGTTTCTAGCATTAAAAATAAAGGTTCTAGATGCATTCAAAGACCGCGCTGGGGTGTTTTTGCACCCCATCATACAGCGAGGGTTAACCAAATGATACTAATATACAAAATGTCAGTTATGGGACTTGTAGATACAGTTCGTAATATCTGTAATTTTACGTTAAGTGAGTTCGCAGTAAGTAAGTTTTAAATGTATTGTTTATTGGAAATAGCTCAAAGAATCAAAACATGCTCGCGCCTACATGCATGAGCATTACATAAACACCAGTGTGGGCGACAGGCTAAGCGTGTGGACAATCAATTCTCTTTCTGTCCCCTGGGTCCCTTCTCTCTCTCTCTCTCTTTCCCTCTCTCTTTCTCTCTCTCTCTCTCTGGCTCGGCGCTCATCAGACCAGAATAACGCACCACAATAAACAGCTCGTTCGGTCTTCTTCTGTGGGCGTGGCAAGGGAGGTTAGTATTTTCATTTTTTTTTTAAATCAGGGATTGGCTAACCCCATGCCCACGTCGTGCTGGAATACTAATTACATTTGGGTCAAAAAGTCCAAATGGTTATTGTTCTGCACTGTTGTTATCACTCGCTATACTTAAACTTCAAGGTCTGCTGCCACTGACACCTGTCAACACAAGGAGTGTCCTTCGCTGTGTTTGTAGACATCGGTGGGTAGGGCTCCCTACTCTATGTAGATTGTGTAGCAAAGGGATTGAGGATACCTATGTAGTTTGCGCCAAAAAAAAAAGGCAGACAGTTTGCGGTGAATAAAAATATAAAAACTAAACTATAAAAGTGAGAAACTCTAAGCTTGAACGAAAAAAAACCAAACTATTTCTTCTGTTCGTCATATGTATTCTCATGTCTTTACCTCATGGAGAAACATATTGGCTCCTGTGCATTAACGGGTGTGACTGTGCTGTGATAAGGTGTGACCATGATATCATGTAGACTTCTTTCCATTCAAAGTGGTTATATAGGACGTCTGTTGTTTTTGTTTCAGATAGATCTTTGGACCACTTCAGAATAAGAACTAAACGGTCATGTGATTTCCAAAAGTTTGGATGATATGGCGACACAGGGTTTCCGCCCTACGGAAACAAATAAGATGCTGTCGTCAAGGAAGTAAAAGATTTGCACGAACAGAAGGAACATAACCTTAGGTCCATGAATTCAGACATATTGTCCTTGTTGAAACATTTGGAGTGCTCTAGCACATTCTTGAGGTCGATGTAAAACATCCAGTGCATTCGTGCGAAATGGTGCAAAGTGTACATCATGAAGGAAGCCGACATTTTACCCTCCATAAAGTCAAAAATTAGAACCTGGAAAGCTACGGAACGGTAGCCTGAAGTGGTCCATACTATGTCAAAAATTTCCACAAAATTTCTCAGGAACTCTCAGTTTTGCACTAGCAACGAGTACAGCAAACCAATCAAATTTTATTGTCACAAATACAGAACAACAAATTCATATGGGTATCTTTAAGTTTACCGACGATATATTATCGACCGTGGACGTAAAGAAAAAAATGTTATCATAAAGAAAGATAGCAACATTGTATTACTTCTAAAAATCGGCAAACAAAAACAAAAAAAAACCAACCCAAAAACAAACAAATAAAAAAAATACGGTAAAATCTTTAAAGATATTGCATCATGTTACCAACGGGTTCAATATTCATATCGATGTGGCGCAGTAGTAGAGCAATGTGTGACGCAGTTTACACGTTTTTGGCGCAATCTACACATACTTTTGGCACACTGCATATATATGCTTTTGGCACAATCTACATAATATGCTTTTGGCACATTACACATATGCTTTTGGCACAACCTACATATGCTTTTGGTTAAGGCTACATAATAATGCTTTTGGCACAATCTGCATATGATGCTATTGACGCAATCTGCATAAGCCCATCATTTGGGTCCCGTATCCGCAACAAAAAAAAAAAAAAAGAAAGAAAAATATTAGAAGTTTAGATTTATTGACGGCATGTATTTCTGATCCAAGATTTAAGTTCATCATCATAAACTGTGGTCTCTTGGAAACATTTCATTTGTCAAAATTCGTGAAGTATCGGCATAATTATATTTCTCCCCAAGGTAATAGACGTCTAAGCTCATGTAAATCAAAAGGAGCATCCTAACTTTCATTTTCTCCGCCATTTTTCATACTTTCCAGAACGTGTTGTCTNGGGGGGGGGGGGGGGGGAGTTGGGGACGGGTCGTTGTCTAGATTATGTTAAATGTACTGAAGGTGGATGGCCAGAAATTTGTAACACATGCCAAAATTGGCACTGTTTCGAATTGTGATTTCGTTCAAGTTAATTCAAATCTCTCTCTCTCTCTCTCTCTCTCTCTTTCTCTCTTTCTCTCTCTCTGTCTGTCTCTCTGTCTTTGGGTTTCTCTCTTTGTATGTTTGTCTTTCTCTTTCTCTCTTCGCTCTTTTCTATTTCCCTACTTCGATCGTTAATTTTACATCAGGAATAGAAATCAAACTGGATGAAAAACAAAATGTCTTCACGCTCGCCTCCGGGGGGCCATCAAATAGAATTCGTGCATTGCTAGACTGTACGGCGAGTTGCAGTATCCGGCGACTTCTCATTTATTCTGACTTCATATTTTGAAAGAACTTGCTCGTCCATCATCCTGTCCTGCTGAACAATGATTTTCTCAGCTTACATAGCCGCTGGCGAGCATGCAAATTAAAGCACATTAAATAAGGCGGGCAAAGGTTTTTGTTTTGCTTTTTATACGCTCAACCCCGCTTTTTCGCAACATTTTGGGAACAGGAGTAGCGTTTGAAAGAAGTAACGATTAACCACAACTCTTACGTGATGAAAAAATACTGTATTGCTTTATCTGAGGGAAAAAAATATGATAAAGCAGAAGTTTCGATTACACGAAGTACAAATAAATGGCTTCGACCGCATAACATCTTGGGCAAACGCATATTATTTCCTCAACAAGGCTTGAGCATATCGTAAGCACACAAAGGGCAGGGCGATTTAATGACTCGCAGAACGGGATATCGTAATAGCCCGAGGGAAAGGAGAGAGATTGTCTTGGGAATGAAATAACTCAGTGAAAATAATCGGAGAAGAAAAATAACCGGGCAAGAGAACATTCGCCCAGAATGCTGTGAAAGCACGCGCTGGAAGAGTTAGCTGCTCTTGACGTAAGCCACACAAAAGAAAAAAAAAACTTTGGTCGACTCCGTTTAATCGGAACTTTAGCTTAATCTGAACTTCTGAACACGTTTACAGGAACAAAAGAATGGGTTTTGTACCACTGATAAGTGGGAGCGTCTCTTAAATCACAGCTTATTTCATGCTCACATGTAGTTGCTGTTAAGGCCCAAGCGAAGTCAACTGTTTCTCTTTCTCTTTCTTTCTTTCTTTCTTTCTTTCTTTCTTTCTTTTCCTGCGTCACTACCTCTCTTCGATATTTCTTCCCTTCTTCCACTTTCCTCCTTCCTTTTTGCCAACAGCATTATTCCTTAATGATTTGGACCACAGAACACAACGGTCTTCTCCGCTGCACTTTTCAACAATGCTAGACAGCTGTCCGCGGCAGGTTCCCTACAGACTAGCCAAAATCGGTCGGGCGTATTTCTTCTTAAAGGTGGAGCTTATTATATCAAACAGAGGCGTCGTCCCATGGGGCTGAATGTGCCAAAGCACCCAGCTTCTCCCCTAGACCGCAAGGAAAATTTAATGTTACAAATTAACGCAATGGAGAATGTACCGGACGCCTTTTTAAAAAGAAAGGATCCGATGTTTCCGTAATGATTACTGAAGAACAAAAGACAAAATGTCAATATTTTATCCCTCCCAGCACATTCATCACATTGTCATCATCATTATGATTATCATCATCATCATTTGCAGTAGAAAAAGTTATCTCAAGTCAGAGGTTGCACGAATAACTATAATATTCAACATTACATCTCCAAAATTTCTAACTTAGTAGTCCTATTCAGCAAACAAACATAATATGTCAACTGAAACCGTCGTCAATATCATCATCGTGATCAACATCATTATTGTAAAATAAGCGAACTTTTTGAAAAATTACTTGAACCTGATATATATCATTTATTATATGAAAACTTTACATTAGCTAAACATGTATAGCCACAGTCTGAACGTTTCGGCATTATCAACTTCATCATCTTCATCCTCTTCCCTTCCTCCACATCATCATCCTTTCCATCATCATCACCACCGCTGTCACTGTGGGTGTATTTGGTTGTGTGAATCCTTTCTAATGGCGTTCAGTACAATTGTTTTTACTGCGACAAACTCCAGATGGACCCTTAGTCTACTGGGCGGTTACACAGTGAAAGAATTTACCCCCTTGCCCTCATTTATTAATCATAGAAAACAATATTTGCGCTACAATACATTAGGCACACAACGCCATGTTATTCGGTGACAAGTAAACTTTGATACCCCGGTGAAAATATCTTCGAGTCTTCCATATTGGTGTAGAGAAACGAGAGACGGGTGTCATGCAAAGTGGATGACTCCAGCTTGTGTCAGATGAGTGGTTCTGCTTCGGTACAGGCTAAGGGATGCTGGGGGAATCTTCAGCGTTCCTTGCTCTCTCTCTCTCCCCCCCCCCCCCCCCCCCCCCCCCCCCCCNCGGTGTCGGTAACATTCTGAGTGTCATTTAAATAGTAATAGTAGTAGTGATAGTAGAAGAAGAAGTAGTAGTAGAAGTAATAGTGGTAGTAGTACTGGTGGTAGTAGTCGGAGTAGTAGTGGTCGTAGTAGTAGTAGATCTAGTAGTAGCAGTAGTAGTAGTAGTAGTGGTACTTGGTTCCTATGCCGTTTAAGGCAAGGTAGCTCTATTCGCCGACTGTCACCTAGTCTTCTAGGAGAGACGGTCTCACGACATTCCGGACGACTTCGAGGTTGGCCCCGTTCCTCGGCTTTTGCCATGCTTTGTCCCCAGGTCTGAAGAGTACAAGACGCGCTTCCGAAGCACAATGTGACTACTACGATCTTGCACAACTTCAGAGTCACCAACACACAAGTGATAGAGTTAAGAATATTGCGCAATACCAGCAAATATTCTTTTCTCTCTGGAATCTAAGCCACGGATGTAGATCACTCGTGATTCTGGAAACCCCCATTTGCGAACGTCTCCATTCTGGATTATGATAACTCCTTCAATTAGAGATCGTTTATCTCAGCTCAGTGAGTCGTCCTGAGCTATGATGGTTGCGTCTTACGAGACTTACGTTTTACATAATATCGTGATCTCCTTCCGTGATGCTGACTAGTTGCATTTATTCTTAGAATGCACTTGGTTACTTCCTCGGAACAGCGGCGTGGCTTACGGTGTCGTCACTCTGAGGCCCCGGCAGAGGGTTACATTACATTGCCGTCCCCCTTATCTCATTTTCAGACTTCGAACAACACACACACACACACACACACACACACACACACACACACACACACACACACACAAGCACACACACACACACATATACACACACACACACACACACAAATACACACACACACACTCACACACTCAAACACACACACTCACACACACACACACACACAGACACACACATACACACGCACAAAACTAAGGAGGAGAGGGAATGAGAGAAAAAGATCTCCGCGGAAAGTAAGAAGGGAATACCGAAAACTTCAAATTAAAGAAGTTCAGTCCACGGATCCCCACGAATCCCCACACCCTCTCTCCTCCCTTTTTTCCCAAATCCGCAAGAGAGTGTGTGGCAATGCCAACTGTAGCGTAGGATAAGTTCGTCTGTTCTTGCCTTTCTGGTTCAAGACTCAAAACGTTAAGAGTAGCATAGGCATCTTAAGACACTATCGTAACCTTTTACCGAAGAAATGACATTAACATGTGGTCATTGCACTATTCAGTCTGATCTCATCCGTGATCTAGACCAGGTTTTAATTCGTGTTGAAAGCGTGGGATAAGACTTCTATCCAGGGGCATGATGGGTCTTTTTTGCATTCATTTTCTCTCAACAATGCAAGAAAGACAATAATTTATTTAGGTCTTACTATGTCAAGGACAATAATGGTTCTTCGGTGGAAGTTTCGAGAAGAGGTCATTTAACGAAGGCCATAACATCTTTTTTTTTTTTTTTTAGTAATTGTCGTCAAATGTTGATTATACATTTCGTACAGACACACAGATGGTCCGTCCCTAAAAATATATTTGACAACTTAACAATACAGATTTCCATCAACATTTCAAATCCCAAATTCCATTCCATGAAGACACTGGCGCTGAAACGTCTAACGCAATGCTATCAAAAACGGCGGTACCAATTCTGCTGAACTGCTGTAGGCAGATATATATGGTTTTTCTTTAGGTTTGTAACTGGTTGTCGTCTTTTTGAAAATCGCCCTTCAACGTCATTTATCTTCTTCCATTCGATACTGTTTCCCGGCATATCTTAAACCAGAGTTTTAAATTGTAAGCTTTATTACTGCACTGTGCATGGATATCTCTGTGAGATGGCACTGAAGTCACCCACAGACCTGCTCATAGACTGGAGGTACATATTAATATGATATTTTACTTTTGGACAGATGGTCACAGAGGGAAAAATAAAAAGAAGAAAGAACTACTCGTCTAGACTAGACATGCCAGTTTCAGCAACAACGCCTAATCTGGTGTTTCTGTAAGGCCTGCAAGATTCACATTTCAAAAGGATCATATTATTTTCTGCGACGACTGAATTCACCGAAAGTTATACATGTCACGATCAATATACTCTCAGAAAAGTGATATGAAATATTAGCGACACTGCTCGTTTTCCGCCACGCCTAGATTTCTGAAAATGATCCAGCTCCCCCCTCCCCCCCCCCTTCATTTTCTAGATGTTTCCCAAGAAATTGATGAACTGAAAACCTCACACAAAGATTGAACTCCTCGAGCCCCTCCCTCCCTCTGTGAAAAAGGTGAAAGCATTTACATTCTAAATAACGAATTCAGTAAAAGTGGGTCTTCTCCAGCAGACCAGTACTGGAATAGTCACGTTGTAGCAAACAGATAAATAAGTTGAGACTATCACAATGATGAGCTAGCTTTTGGCAAGAAGAAATGCCTGTCAATGCAACATGGCAAAAGCAAAACTTGTTTGAAAATATTGTACATTAAAGCTGATTCAGTGATTATGGCAAGTCAAAGATGATATTCATAAAGCAAATAAAATTAAACCACATAATATATATTATATATTATATATATAAATGATATTATCACATGCCACATGGCATAAAAGATTAAATACATCACATTCTAGGCTATCTAAAACAGATCAACACATTAAAACATAACATCAAAATGAAATAGCAAAGGATAGCTGATCGATTTACATATAACATGTATAAGAAAAAGCAAACTGAATCACGAGAATTGTTTATTGCACATTATTAATTAAAGCTTGAAAACAAATAGTTAAAACATCACATTTACTGGCCACACAAATAGGTAAGGACAATAGAATTACATCTAATGGACCATGAGGATTCAAACTGTAGTTCGGGATCTTTACTGAAAATGCCTCTTCATGCCTATTACAGTCGTCCTAATATTTCAAAAGCTCACAAACTCTTCTCCATTGAAAACAAACACATCTCCTTAAATCTTGCTTGTCTTTGTAGGTTTATCTTAAACGTTTTGAGCAGGAAACTGCAAACATTTCTTCCTTCAATACTAAATATTATGCCCAATGTTATACCCAATGTTATCATCATACACACTAGGAAATATTGCTGTGTCAGACTTTTCTTCTTTTTCTTATTCTCATTTTTTAAAAAAAAATAGAGTATACGTTGTTTTGCCTGTCTATGTATTTGTCATGCATATTGATGTTTAGTTACCCATATGATAATCATGTTTACAAACTGGCTTCAAATAAATAAACTGAAATTGATTTAAGATTTGGTATCTGTGAACTTCTGAAGTAATATCTAGTTCTAGAAGCTAAATGTTTCTCGTGGAATAGTGTATCAAAGTTATCATAGACATCACCACGTATTGTATACGCTCAGAATTAAATGTTTCTCGTGGAATAGTGTATCAAAGTTATCATAGACATCACCACGTATTGTATACGCTCAGAATTAATAACTATAGTTTTGCTGATATGTCCTCTAAATTGTCTTCCCAAGTAAAAGTAAAAAAGGTGCTAAAATATTATAAGACTACTCAAAATGTAAGTTTCCTGGCTAAATAGTGAAATGGCACATTTTTATGGAATAGGCTAGTGTTACAGAACAAAAAAAATCGTTGTGTAGCATTGCAGAACGCATGCTCATCCAAATCCCAGATTGTGACATTTTCAGAGTGCGACTGCACTGACAAGCCATAAATGATATTAAAAAACTAAACGTGATGTACGATTCTTAGTTGTCCTCAGTCTCTTATCCCTGTGTTTTCAAAGTACTCGTCTTTAGATTTGTGCGTGGCTTATAAGAACGTGTGCTGTCTATCTTCTTTTAAAAAACTTATGAACGAGAGAAGCACCGTTGCAGAGATATTATAAAGGCGAAAGAGCTGAGATGTAATGGCAATTTTTATAACATATCTTTCTCTCCATTAATTTTTTTCGTCTGGGTGAGAAAAAAAACCAAACAAACAACAAAATACACATGCTCTTTTCTCTTATGGTTTTTGAATCGATGAGAAATTATGTAAGACGTATCGAAGCATATACCTTAATGTCATAAGCCTTGAATTAAATCACTTATTCCAGAATTCCCATTGCGTATTCTGAAAATATGAGATCTATCATGATGAAATAACTGAGGAAAGATTTGAAAAGGATCTGTTAAATATAACTGCCACATTGTCAAACCTAACATAATAGTAGCATAATATAAAACAACAAAAGAACATACGTCAATGACGGTCCGGTGTAGCTTCATGAAACATAAACTTAAAGCCAGGTAGACTATTATCACTACTGAGGTCACGATGAGATAAAAAGTATGTATCACATTCCATTTGCTGTGTCAAATCAGAGACAAGGAGACTTCCAGTAAAACACATTTGTTAATGAGACGCCACAGCACGCTGATATCACAGACATTTGTAACTCTTTCTAATTTATCCACACAACGAGGATATTTCGCACACAAAACGCAAGCAGCCTATCTTTATACTTTAATAGGCTGCAAATATCACAGTCATATTTCCTTTTACCATAAGGCTGTTTCTGGCAATCGTTCATTACCTAAATATCTCCACTAGATTTCAATTAATCATACATCATTCACTGTGTGAAGGTAGTAGTTTTAACACATCACAACCACGACCGTCAGTATCATCACCAGAATCACCACTGAAACACTACAAACAACAACAGCAAGATGGGTTTTCGGACTAACCGAAACATTAGTCGACGACAAGAAAGTGACACAGAGCAATCTACTGTAGGATAGACTACTATGCACGAAATTTGATAAGCGCTTTAAGTTGTTGTTGTTAATCTCTCCATATGTCAACACTCTTCTCCTTCCTTGCACGGCGTGAGGCTAGACCGCGCTTCCGGAGTCCTTTCGCCATTAGCAGCCAAATCCATGGTACCCCAAGCCATCTGCCAACTGAGCATGCGCAAAGCTGTTTTCAGGCGCTTCTTCTTGCTCCCGCGCAGGTACAACCAAGAGGAGACAACTTTTCTGAAATCCTTATTGAGCAATCCGTAGAGGAAAGGATTAGCGGTGGAGTTGGTGAGCAAAATCCATAATGAGAGATCGTTAAGCCAATCGGGGAGGACGACAAACTGATGGCACAGGCTGAAGATGGTCCACGGTGTCCAACAGATTATAGAAATAGCCAGCAATAAGGAGAGAAACCAAGCCGCTTTAGAGTCTTGTTTGTCCAGTAGGTTTTTGGCGAGATCACCTATGGTGGCTCGTCGGTTGTCGATGTTACTGTCGTTACAGAAACCGTTGGGGAAATACCTGCTTCGGCTGTTTCGTTTGTTGTGCGACAGGAAGCAGTCTTGTAAAGACAGCCGTCGCTTTAGCGTGGGTTGGCAAGGGAAACTGAGCCGCTGATCCGGAGATCCTGACCAGCTTCTGCTGGTGCCCGGCCGTACGGGTCCTGGTTTTAGAGGTGGGAGAAGGTCCATAGTGTTTCTACGTTCAATAGGAGGCGGACACGTTATTCGTACCCTCGGTCCGTTGTTTAAGTTCTCAGCCGCTTCCGCAAGGGCGTTCATGGCTGTCTCTGACATAGATGCTCTAATCAAGCAGAACGCCGCGGTGTCCACGCTACTGATGGATCTTCTGACGTTGACAGTTTTTCGTTGCTTAATCTTTTTGTAGAGGCTGCATTTAAGAAGCAGCATTGTAATGTGTGGTGCAATGTATTTGACTAGAGTGAGGAGGAACACCATGGCCGGGTGTTGGCGGCGTGACGCTTGACACAATCCTTGGTCAAGCTCCACCCACCTCTCGTGCACCATCAAGTCCCACAAGCCAACAAAGGGAATGTGAAGGGTGAAAGACACCGCCCAAGAAGCAAATACAGCGTACAGGGCTATGCGTCCTGTAGGTTTCACTCGATAGGTGAAAGGGTAACAAATGGAATACCATCTGTCAACGCTGACTAGCAGTACTGCAAGCAGAGACGCGAACACGAGGGAATGTAAAGAGATGAGATGGACCCTGCAGGCAACGTTTGGCAAGTTCCAGTTCTTGTTCAGCATGCTCAACATAGACAATGGCATGATGGTGAAACCAATGATCAGATCGATGAGAGACAGGTTCGCCAGGTAAATATTCTTACTCCGCTTGCGATTTTCTCTCGTGATGAAAACGACGACGACGATGAAGTTTGTGACGACAGTGGTGACGATGATGGTAACCATGCAAATGGCGATGCAAAGTGTGAGGAAATATCCTCGTCTTTCACCATCCGCTCCATCGTCGCAAGTGACATAAAATGCCAAAGTTTGAGTTTGATCGACGCTTGTATTTTCCATGTTATCAGGAACTATGATGACGGTATCCGAGACAAGGTAGAAACATACACCCCAGAGCTAGGCCCTGAGACATTACACTTTACATTATCTGAATCAGTGCCTCATAATGATACTCCCTGTGTGAGTTTAACATCGATCGACATGCCCTGATAGACCAAAGAATGACAGAAATCTGACAACGAAACAGACTCTTTGTAATGTCAATCCTTTGTCATCGCGGAAAGCCGAAAACAGAATAAAAAACACTTGCTGTTCATCTTTTCGACTTCTCGCATCTCGGCTTCGCAGACTCAGATAAAAAAAATGTGGAGCAAAGAATCGATTGGAGAAGAAGTTTTCTTATCCTTTTTTACTTTGCCGCTATTATTGTCCATGGTGAGATTTTTCTCTCCCTTGGTGAGGCTATCGCTTGTTGATGAATGTCGCGATGGCATTTCGAGGAATCGTTTTCAATCTGCCAGCTTGTCAAGTGGAAAGGATGAGAAGATTTGCAGCGTTGACAAGCATCTCTGGAGACTTCCCATGGCTGACCAGACACCTTGTGGGCCTTTTGTAACGGTCTGTCTCTTATAAAGGTCTCTCTTGGGCAGGATCACTTCGCTGTCCACGAGGATATCTGGGGCTTCCCTGAAGGAGAAAAGACAGAATAAATACAATGTCAGTGCTTAAAAGTCTGGTAATTTATTGTTGTTGTTGTTGTTGCTTGCGTTGTTGTTGTTGCTAATGTTGTTGTTGTTCCTGCTGTTGTTGTTCTTGTTGTTGTTGTTGTTGTTGTTGTTGTTGTTGTGGCTGTTCGTGGTGATAGAAGTAGTATTGTAGATAACAGCGATTGTGGCGTTTCTCATATAAGGCCACAAAGCATAGGCAGGTAAAAAGGCTGTTTCTAAACAGAGCGAGTGAGTGAGTGAGTGAGTGAGTGAGTGCCTAAGCTGGCGAGAGGGCTGTCAGACGGGAAAATGAAGTGAATGAATTATTGAAATGATGACTGATCTCCTGGCTGTCATCCTTCAGCGATTATTCAAAAGACAAAACGTGCAAATTTCCAGAAAACATTAGATCAATAGGGAAAGGGATTAGCAGTTGTCTGATGACAGGATGTTACAGTGCTCATGAATATGAGAAGCCGGACTTATAACGGTTGTATTCATTGCCTATATTGAACTTTTTCCGAACTCACCGTGACACGATAATGATGCGACCACCATTGTATTCAGTATCGAACTATTCCAGAGGGACATTTGCTTTGATTTTAAGTGTCATTTATTAAAAAAAACAACAAAAATTAATCTGGATCGTGAGGTTTACTGCAAAAAAAAGCCCAAACCATAATGGGATATGGGCATACTTAATAACAAATGGTGTATTGCTCTAGTCATACTAGGATTTTTGATGGTCCTAACGTCTGCCGAACGACTGATGACCAGGTCATGAGATGTGTGAGAAATGGTGAAACGTCATTTATAAATACTGGATCAGAATCCGCTTAATTGCAACCCCACGGGAGCATGAGAAAAGTTGCGACTGAAAGAAACTGCAACAACCGCTGTATAGAAACACATTAATCTGCTCTCTAATAAAATGTTGTGATCTAACGGAAACCGCGACTGAGCGTATTGCGCTTATGCGAGTAGACTAAGTTAAGAGGATCTATCTACACTTTCCTTTTAAAGCTGTTGCTGGTAAGAACGATTCATGCATTATTCAAGATGATAATTTGCTTTCTTCGATTCACCCCGAGCAATTTGTCTTCGGATTTAAAGAGCTTTAAGAAATATCCACAAAACACCTTAAAAAAACACATAATGAACTGAGAAGCTTCGATGGGCGTGAGATCGAAAAATGATTTTTCTTTGAAAATAGAATCAGAAAAGAGAGAAAGAGATAGATGGAAGGAGGATGACATGGAATGACAGAAGGCCGTAAAAAGGCCGTGGGATAGGACTGGATCAGAAAATTGAAATTGCTGTAAGACGTTTTAAAAACGCGCGAGAGGGATTGAAAGAAAGAGAGGAAAAGAAAACAAAGAGAAAAGATTGGAAGATAACGAGACAAGATGAAGGGATTTGAAGACGACCTGTAAGAGAAAATTGTCAAATAATTAGATAAGGCAAATAATGATTGCATGATTAAATAAAAAAAAATATTGTTACCGCCAGACATTGTGAAATACAGAGTAAAGAGTGATAGAGACAGACACAAAGAAGGTGAATGAAAGAAAGACACTTTGTAGAATATGAGCTCGAAGCAAAAGAAATCTCAAGATGAAGTCATGATCGAAGACGATCTCATTATGAAAGTACAATCCACAACTTAATGGAAAGGTTGCGAAATTTACCAGATCACTGCACACTGTAATTGACAATTGTTCCGTCTTTCCTCAGACGACAACGCTATCGGCCTCATGCACGCCAAAATCTTTCCTAAACTCTCTCAAAGGCATACCCTCGAAGCAGGGCTTAGTGTTCAGGGTTTTTTAAAAATCTTGCAGCCAATCAGCAAGGAGGCTTACATCGCTTCTTCGCTAAATCAAGGATATGTATAACATGAAAACTTATTTTGTGTATTTTCAATTAGTAAACAAAAAAAAAATGGCCGAGCATTATTCTGACCAGTTATATAGTTATTTGAAGTGACAAAGCATCACTCCTTAAAATGAGGAAAACATCTGAGAAAATCATAAGTGGAGAACAATTTTTACTACTTTATAGTAAATCTGTTATGCCTCACAGACAGACAGACAGACAGACTGACAGACAGACAGACAGACAGACAGACAGACAGACAGACAGACAGAAAGACAGACAGATGGACGTTCAGATAGACAGAAACACACACACACACACACACACACAAACAGACAGACAGACAGAAACACACACACACACACACACACACACACACACACACACACAAACACACAGACACACACACACCTTAAATTTATCCACAATTATTGACCATTTACTCATAAAATCAGTACAATATTTTTGTATACAGAAACTTATTTACTTTCAATTTCTTCAACATACACGAATTTGATACTGGATGGCTCTTTTCACCTTCAGAGCCTGATATCTCAATTCGTCGTTTAGCGACATAAGCCTTATTTTGACTGGCTGCAAGCCGTAATATGATAACCGTTGCTCCATCCCAGAGGAGCACAGCAGACATTTTGTATGAGTGGGTTGGTTGTCAGGCCTGAAGTCAATTTGAGCTTCCTCGTGTTCCCAGCCCCTTCATGCAAGCCGCACCTAGTACCTATTAGGTTCACAGTGTGTGATAGCGGTGATGATAAGGGTGGTCAGATATTGAGAGAGATAACCCGTGATGATGACAGAACAGCAATTTGTTGAGGAGGAGGTTGAGGGAACCAGTGGGAAAAAAAAAAGGAAGAAGTAGGAAGAAATTGATGGGCTTAGTGCAACTCTGGAGGCTGTTTTTTTGTTTCGTTGTTGTTGTTGTTGTTTTATTGACTCGTTCGCTACGTCATGTTTTCAGGGGTCATTGGCCTGGAAATGGTGAAATGGTATACACGAAACAGGATGTATGGGCACGCCGGAAGCGAAGCGGTAATACTACTTCCGGGACGTACAAGTAGTTTGTGGCAAAGGGATTAAGGATTACATATCCACATACATATAAGAGTTGTTAGTATGGACATATAATTGACATATAGTAGATCTGATGATCTGGATCTCGCATCAATATATTATTAAATAAAGTTGATGTTAGTGTTTATTAAATCAGTAGACGTATGTACAAAGAACTGGTACAAAAAGCATATTTCTCATTCCTGAAACGCTTACAAAAATGTATAGTATACGGTATTTTATTATGAAACATCGGAATTATCAAGGTAACATCAAAATAATCCACAGCCTGGGAAAATGATACTGTTGAAGTGGTCATGATGATGACAGTGGTAACTTGTAGTGATAGTCATTGTGGTTGAAAGTAAGGTTAGTAGTGTTTGAGGTGGTACTGTGGTGCTGTCTTCGTGTCTTTTTATATAGTATGACTAAAATTTTCATGGCTGTCGGCATATCAAAGGGTGGCATTTGTATACGGCACGTTATCCCCTCCACCAATCAGTCTGCACGAATTCCGGGGGTGTGTTAGCTTCTCGACTTTGTTTACTAAGTAATGAGTGAGGAGACGCAAACAGATGCTCACACAAGGTAGGATAAAGGGGGAAGTGCTCAAGAAGACAAATGCAGAGAGAAAATGGAAGAAGGAAAGAAAGTGTTGCGGTGGGAATCGAACCCGCGACCTCTGCGTCGGTATCCATCGCCTAGCTTAGCGCTATGACTGCTAGTCTTCTGTTCGGCTTCGGGAAAGACCCCGGCCACTAAGCCACTTTTTTTAGGAGTAGCGGCGTGGTCGTGTATAGACGTCTACCTGATTCCAAACTGACGGCAAAGCGATGGGTGCCGACGCAGAGGTCGCGGGTTCGATTCCCACCGCATCACTTTCTTTCCTTCTTCCATTTTCTCTCTGCATTTGTCTTCTTGGGCACTTCCCCCCTTTATCCTACCTTGTGTGACCATCTGTTTGCGTCTGCTCACTCCTTACTTCTGTTACTAAGTGCTCCGTTTCCACCTTGTACTACACCTTTGTTTACTAAATTTGCCGGACACCCAGGATTCGGCCACTGTCCTTAACTATCAGCACAGGCCCTCGACAGAGTTCCCTTATATTGCCCTTAAGTCATGCATAAATCTAAATCTTTAACAGAAAAAAATACAGACCCTGCCTGGCACTAACATTGCTTTCATAATGAGACTGTAATAAAACTTCCTTTAAGCGCAATATCCCGAGACTCTCTAGTCTAGTGCTTGGTTAGGGGTCAGGGGCAGGATAAGAAAAGAGAAAGCACTTAAAGTTACTTTTTCTTTCTTAACCTTATCCTTAACCCTACACCAAGCTCTAGGCGAGAGAGTCTTAAGGGACTGCCCACGAAATTGGCCTGACTTCCGGGTTCAACTCGAAGTTGATGCCCCAGGCAAAAAAAAACAAAAACGCATCTCTCCATATATCATCATTAGATCAAGTCGCGAGACCATATGTTCCGAAAAGAACGAGGTCCATATTTAGGTATGACCTAATTTATGGGTACAACGTTATACGTCAAAGATAAAGCCCAGTGTTCGCTCGTTCCCTGCGTCGGTTGTATCTTACTGTGACAGGAATCCGGTGGGCAGGTAACTCTGGCCTGCCATAACATCCCTGAGGCGACCAACGACGGGGCACTCGCACTAATGGACATGATGAAATTTGTTTACGTCAGCAGTGATTTCTATAATTACTACTATTAGGTACTGACATTTTAGTGACATTCGGGCAAGGAATCTCTCTCTCTCCCTCTCTCTCTCTCTTTCTCTCTCTCTTTCTCTCTCTCTCTCACACACACACACACACACACACACACACACACACACACACACACACACACACACACATGATCCAGACGATGGTCTTCATGGCATGGTTGACGCCACAAAGGGCAAGATGATTTATTTTGAATATCCCCGTACTTTCGATTTCGACATTCAGCGCTTTCAATGTCGAATCAGAACTTTAGATCTGGAATTTTAATATATATTATAATTATCTCGATCCGATTCCGATAACATCAAAACATTTCAAACCTTTTGATGAGTTGGATAACAACTTCCATGTAACAAACGAGCAGGTAACAAAGAGTAGTAGACTATAAACAAAATGCAACTTTTATTCTCTTGTATGCCATACATCACCAGTAAGGTTGTGTAATATCTAGCACGGCGACTGTGACCTTATATCAAGGCGCTAACATTTACCTTCTACTGTTTTCCGATTCTCATTACCCGAAATGGCTATTTCTCTCTCTATGTTGCATGTTCTGTGAATCACATAATTTCAACCTCTCTTTCTCTGTCTCTCCCCCCTCTCTGGGTTTCTTTCACTATGTCTGGTTTTCTCTCTCTTTCTCTCTCTCTCACTCTTTCTCTCTCTTTCTCTCTCTCGCTCTCTCTTGTTTTCAAGGCAATATCTCAGAGTTTCTATCGCCTACCGATCCTCATTACCCAGTATGGCTATTCATTTCTCCACTTTGTGAATTATGTAATGTCACCATCTCTCTCTCTCTCTGTGTCTCTCTCTCTGTCCCTCTCTCTCCTCCTTCTCTGATTGTTTTTTCTCTCTCTCTCTCTCTCTCTCTCTCTTTTCAGGAATCCTCAAGCCAATTCCTAAAGCAACAAATTTATCTTATATGAGGCAAAATGAGACAAATCCAGGCTAAATATAGGCCCAAGCAGGACCAGGTTGACCCGAAGCCGGACGTAGCAATAATTAATGAGGCGCTAAGCTATTGCGAGGAACTAACGCAGAGAGTAGGGCAAATTCCTTGAATGTTGCCACATACAACTTGCAAAAAAAAACAACAAACGGTGGACTTGAATCAGGGATATCTTAATAAAAAAAGAAAAGGTAGGCCACAGCCATCTACATGTTTTTAGTCATCAGAGCCAAATACTTAACACAGAGCTGAAAGACACTGCGAATGTCAGACAAAACCTTTTCCTTGTCGGAATTTTAGGTATGAAGATGCCAATAGCACCTGAAATAAAAATATGCAATTTTAAATAGTCCCTATAAAATCAGAATATTGGCCATGAGGAGGGGGGAAGGGGTTGGATTTTGATTTCAAAGGCTTTGATAGGTGCAAATATATGTGTAGACTCAGAATAGGTGAGGTTTAGTCACTCAAGTATAAAATTTGTGGTTGTTGCTAGGTGGGTAAGGTTACCCTGTTTACTGAGTGAAAAGGCGTAAAATATTAGGTTGTCTGCTTCACTGGCTAAGTTCTCAAAATCTAACTGGTTCAGGTGCATTTTTCTTTGTGTCAAAATTTGGAGGAAGAGCTAAACAACATATTTGGAAAGTAGTTTGAAACGGCACCCCAGGATAAGTTAAAGAGAGGTATAAAACCTAATATAGCCAACAGTGAAAAATACATTGGCATCTTCATACTTTTACAACCCATACATAAGGGTGATGCATTTTCTGATTGCTCAAAATTCACTTTGTCATGTGACACCATTTCGAAACTTGTGCTTGAATAGCAGTTTTTTCATCATATAAGTCACAAAACGTACATTAATCTATATGTACTAACCATTCATTCATAAACAACAATTTTGAGTATGGAAATGATTTAACTCTCTATTTCTGCAACAAACACAAATTCAGTATCGGATGACTCCAGTCTCCTTCAAAGCCCTGATATTCTCAATTTCTCGTGTAGAGACATAAGCCTCATTTGACTAGCTGCAAGACATGTAGTTTATGACGGTACCAATAACCAGTTCGACACGACAACAACAACAACAACAACAACAACAACAACAACAAGCGGAAATGATAAGCCAGACTATTACCCAGCATTCATCAGTCTCCCCTCCCACACCTATTCTATTTTCATTTTCCTCGCTCTGAACTCTATTCAACCTTATTACAGACAGACATATTACTCCGCCACTTTGGCGCCACTAAGCACCGGAAACTGGAAATGCGGCTTGCATATGACAAAACTACCTAAACTGCCCCAAGCAACAAATGGCGCCCGATTCTATCAAAACAATACTTTTGGTTTGCAGATTCGTGGGAAGTTATGAGGAACTGCAAAGGTTATCACACTGGTGTCTCGGGACCCTTGTAATAGACTGTGTGTGTTAGGCTGTAATGTCCCTTTTCAGGATAGTTAAAGCTGTACGGGGCCTAATCTCCTGTGAGGCCATGTACAAGTGGGCGTTCACTAAACACAGTTACAAACACTCAAGTGAGATGAGAAACCTGCTTTTTTTCGCACCAGGAGACAAGGTCCATAGGGTATACTACAGACCAGGTTTGAACCCCAGTGAGGCCATCGACAAGTAAGCGTCCTCTCAACACCTCTGAAAATACTCAAGTGAGAAACCTGCTTCTTAGAAACAAGAAAGTGAGAAACCTGTCTCTTAGAAACAAGAAATTGAGAAACCTGCTTCTTAGAAACAAGAAAGTGAGAAACCTGTTTCTTAGAAACAAGAAATTGAGAAACCTGCTTCTTAGAAACAAGAAATTGAGAAACCTGCTTCTTAGAAACAAGAAACTGAGAAACCTGCTTCTAACAGGATTCGATTCGGTGTCTTTCGCACCAAGAGTCAAGGCCTGCTGAGTATATTATCAAAGGTGAAAATTGAACCCCTATGAAGTCATCGACAAGTGAGCGTTCTCCAAACGCCACTGAAAATAAAATACACAAGCAAAAAACCTGCTCTTAACAGGACTTGAACTCGGGATCATTCGCACCGAGAGACAAGGGCCCAATTTCTCGGCCACCCTGCCGAGCTTTAGTAATAGAACATGATAAAATTATACGAGTGAACAAATCCTCAGGTAAAATAGAAGAGTACGTCATACAGTTTACAGTAAGCCAGAAAAACATGGGAATTTAAAAAGGATAGTAGAAATAGTGAGAGTGAGTAAGATGACAGAAGAGCAGACAGACATAGAAATAATAAAGGCGGAGTAATAATTTTATTGTGTAAGACAGCAGGCAGAATAACAAAATAACAAAAAAAATGTGACGGTGGGTCGAATCTACCTTGTTTACCCTTCATCCAACTGCAAACCCACCCCTTGGGCACTCCACTCTCATGTATCAACTCTTGACAAAAAAAAACCTTCTATCTTTGGAGGCGCCCTTAATCTCAGACTATTCCCCACCCTCCCCTCCTCCCGCCCCCACTGCGGGGATTGCGGGTGTGATAATTACAGCCTTGTTGAGCAAATTAGAGATCCCCTCCCCCGCCCCCTAACCACTCTGCCACACTGCCCCCTAAAAAAAACAGGGAAAAGAAACCGTGTCATGGACGAAAACGAACATACAAGTAATTTTGCCGATGATATAGAACCCTGTCACTGTGCATCAAGTGACGAAATCAATCAACCACCCACCCATCCACCGCTTGCCCAGGCACTGTTGTGACAGGGGAGATGCAGTGTAACCTGATTATAATGGCATGAATAATTTAAACCCATATGGTTTAGCCTGGGCGGTGGTAATTACGAAAATAACAGCAGAAAATATCAGCACAACAAAAAAAACAACAACCACAACAACAACAAACCACCAACTATTTACTTCATATACTAACTATAGACTTCACATGAATGGAAGTTATCCTTTTATTTAAATAATGTTAGTTTATTGAGCGCGGGTGTAGGGATAGGTTGTGGGCGGGAA
>JAWQUT010000511.1:63628-76796 GCA_033807755.1 Ellobium chinense
AAACAAAAAAAAAAACTTTAAAAAAAATAAAGAAAGACATAGCGATACGATGCAAATGTATACCGGTAAATTTGTTTAAACTTACTTTTTATTAAAAAAAAAATTAAATATAAAAAAAAGATGTAGCTAGCGATGCAGAAGATGTGAACATGTAGCTTAACTGTCTTCTTTTAGTCAAGATTTAAAAAAAAAAAATATGAAAAAACTTCCACATCTCTGGCAATACTCAGATCGTCTAAGAGGAGGAGAGATTTTTCGGGAATTACAAATTCTTTTCCGGGAATCGCATGGTTAGGATTTTGTACGGTGTGGAGAATTTCGGAAAATGTACAGTATTGTGTCTCGTTAATCCCGACTCCAGAAAACCGGAACCCTCGCTCAACGCAGTATGTTTTTCTCTCTATAAAAGTCATTGATAACCAGACATTCGCACGTCTGAATCTTAACCGTAAAACTGGGAAACGCAATATATTTTTGTTTTGTTGTTGTTATATCACGCTTCGATAATCCGAACAAAATTTAAGGGTACATGGTCTTTAATTACATGTCCGTGTTTTCTTTACATTCATTCACAAGTTTACAAGACTAAAATTGTCTGAACATGATCTCTAAACTGCTCGGCCATTATGTGAATAAGCAGCTCCTACTTTCCTCTTTTCAATTTCAATTTCAATTTCAATTTTTAAAAACAATTGTCAAAATCGTGACAATATAATTCAATAATCGAAACAAATAATACATGGGGACCAAAAGGTTTGGATTAACGAGATATGGCTATATTATTGTAACCAACGTCCTACCGAGACCATTAACTCGGCTGGCCTTTCAGGGTATGGAAATGTCATTTGCCTGAGGCATAGCTGCCGTCGTTCGCGCTTCTCACCCTGTTCTGGTTTTAATTAAGCTTGTGTTCCTTATTAGTGAAATGTCACCCTCTCTGTTTACGGTTGCGATATAAAAGATATCTGGAGGGGATGGAGTTTTTTTTTTTCCTTCATTCATTTTCCTTTTATTTGCCTTGTAGGTTGTGATAATTATATTTAAATATATCTAATTTTCTATCTCCGTCCGTCTGTCCGTCCGTCCATCCATCCATCCATCCTTCCTATCTACCTACCTGCCTACCTACCTACCTACCTACCTAACCTACCTACCTACCTACCTACCTATCTACCTACCTACCTACCTACCTAACCCACCTACCTACTTATCTACTTACCTATCTTCCTATCTAAATATCTATCTATCCGCCCATTCGCCTATCTATCTATCTATCTATCTATCTATCTATCTATCTATCTATCTATCTATCTATCTATCTATCTATCTATCTATCTATCTATCCCTCATCTGCCTGTCTGTCTGTTTGTCTGTCTGCCTGCCTGCCTGCCTCACTGTCTGTCTGTCTGTCTGTTAGTCTGCCCACCCGTCTGTCTGTCTGTCTCTCGGTCTGTCTGTCGGTCTGTCTGTCTGTCCTTGTATGCTTGCTTGGTTTCATCCACTCTGACTTTCTCTACCTGAAATAGATAGTGATCAGGTGGAAAGGTTGCACATGTGAGCCCCTAGGGCCAGACAAGCAGCTGTAGCAAAGAAAGAAACAGCTGGGCTGAATAGGTTTCACAGTAATCAAGTGTTGACGGGCACGATAAGTAGGAGAACCCCGGCCATATTATATTGACAACGCTTGTCTTCCCCGCACTTAATGTGAACTTCTTGCCTGTCTGATTTTGTGTTTACACTTGTGTTAGTCCGGTCTGTTCGTTATGTGCCTGCTTGACTGTCAGCCTATCTTTTATATAATTATACTAATCTACTACTACAACTACTTCTACTCTTCATACTACTACTACTATGACTACTACTACTACTACTACTATGTACTACCACTACCACTGCTACCACTACTACTACTACTGCAACTACTACTGCCACTACCACTCTTTCCACTTTTACTACAACTACTTCTACTCCTACTATTACAACTATTACTTCCCTCAGAGTGTAGTAAGTCTACCTTCGCTGCCTGATCACCGCTAGCACTGTAGTGTCATGAATTTATCTTATTTGGCCTATTTGAATTAGGGTTTTTGGAGGAGAAGAAAATGAAATCATCCCAAGGCGATAGCCACAGGCTGAGTGGCAGTTGGTATTTTATTAACGATGGAAAAGGACAGAAGAAGTAAATGAAGTTGGTACAGGCAGACGCAAAAAAACCACCTTTTGACACGATATTCTTTACTATAGATGTTATCATCAATACAGCTACTGTAAACATTCTACTTCTGCAGTAGTAGTGATAGCGACATCAACAACAAAGACCATGATGAGAGAGACGACGAAGAAGATTAACACAGAGGATTACAGCCGATGTCAACACTTCTAGTTGCACCAACCACAACGACGACGACGACGACAATAACAACAACAACAACAACAACAACAACAACAACAACAACAATACCACCACCACCACCACCATCATCAACAACAACAACAACAAGGAGAAATTAAAAACCACTGTGTCAAGCCACATTCCGGAACCCTCCTTTGCCTGCTCTTAATGCCAATGTTGGAAGCAATGACGTCATAAGCTCCGGATTCAAGGTATCGGTGTCCTTTCGAGTGTTGCCACTCAGGTCCTGTGCATTTCTTCCTGAAGCGAGTGTGATATTTCCTTTACATTTTCCTGCGCTCAACGTTGGAGCAAATTTAATGAAAAAAGTCTTAATAATATACCGTTAAAAATGAAGAAAACCAGGCAATTTACTGATTTTATCCTACATTTCACGATTTTCCCCCAAATGTTATGAAAATGGATTTTCACTTGCGTAGAGAAAGTGGGTTTTTGTAAAGCTATTTTAACCTATCATAGGGGAAAATCCGTACGAGTGGCAGCACTGGTCCTTTCGCTCGGAGAAAGAATGATAAAGATCAGACAAATATCCACGGGCTTTTCCTTCTCTCGTCTTCCCTCGAGCCTGGAGCAGCACAAGAAAACCAATAATGGGCTAATTTTCTTCACATCCTCTTGACTTTCGCCATCCCACTCTCTGTTCCCTTTAGATGGCACTATCCCCGCCCCTTCAAATAATACTACCCTGCCCCTTTAGATGATATTACCCGCCCTTTTAAACGGCGCTTCCTCACTGTTTAGATTGCACTACCCGCCCGTTTAGATGGCACTGCCCGATCCGTTTATATTGCACTACCCCACCCCTATAGATGGCACTACCTCATCCTTTTGGATGGAACTATTTCACCCCTTTACAAGGCAAGACCTAATCCCTATAGATGACACCACCCATCCTTATGATGGGACTACCCCATCCCTTTAGATGGCACTGTCCCATCCCACTACTTCTCCCTTTACAAGGCAATACCTAATCCCTTTAGATGACACCACCCGTCCTTAAGATCGTACTACCCCATCCCTTTAGATAGCACTGTCCCAACCCTTTTGATGGCATCACTCCACCCATTTAGATTATCCCTTCTCTTTAACCTCCACTCCCGTCCCTTTCCATCCGGTGTATTCCAGCCAACAAAACCATCTGTTTACACCAAAGCCCTTTGAAGATTTCGGGTTCTCTCTCTCTCTATCTCGTTCTCTCTCTTTCTCCACCTTTCCCCTTTCCCACGCAATTCGTCCATGAAAAGCCAATTCTTCACTTTAAACATGTTATAAAGGCCTCAGAAGATGTCTTCCTTAACCCCTGCTTTTCTCGCCCTTTTTTT
The DNA here is from genome assembly GCA_033807755.1 of Ellobium chinense. Lineage (NCBI taxonomy): Eukaryota > Metazoa > Mollusca > Gastropoda > Ellobiida > Ellobiidae > Ellobium > Ellobium chinense. The sequence continues at coordinate 67,364 of JAWQUT010000511.1, forward strand.
CCTTCTACCACTCTCTTGCATGTTGCATCCACAGAAAGGATATAATCTTCTTCAAGGGCTGTTGAAGACCTCATACAATCTCCTCACCCTTTCGCCCTATCTCCAACCCTCCATCCACAAATACAATTAAAAAATATTTCTCCTCCAACCGCAGCTGCTGTTAAAGACCCCAGATTATCTCACCCTCTCCATTTTTCTCTCCCGTGTCCTTTGCCCTTTGCATTTTAATCCTCGTTCCTCTTATGGCGTCTTTGATGGCTTTTGCAGGACCTCACAACATACGTTGTATCGAACTATACCTTACGTTGCACTGTGAATGAAAGCTCCCAAGGAGGCCATTGTCTAACATCCGGTCAAGATGCCTTTGCAGCGGAAAATCGACGAACTTGCAAGCAAAGTAATTGGATAAAATGTCATCCATTCACACTGGCTCAACACCACAAAACAAGAAACTTTTTTTTTTGTTCTGTCTTTTTGTCCCTTTAGACTACATGAGTTTGTTTATCACACTTGGCACAAATTGCACCTTTAAAGAAATTACCAAGTTAATCTTGCATGCAAAATAGAAAAAAATTGAAGAACATGGCTGGAAAAGAAGGAATCAAACTTTACCGCACTATTAGAAGGTTGCAGGAGCTAATTAGTGAAAAAAAGTATGGACTATCAAGAGTTGATAGTAGCAGAGTATAAAATCTGTCCTTTGTCTACTTTGTGTAGAAATAATCGTATAACATGAAACCACACCGCAAAAGTGGTGAAATTCAGTCTTGAATTCGTAACAAAATGATCGTTGCAGATAGTGTTTCCCAATGGCTTCAGCGGATTTCATTAGGTGCGGGACTGTGATCTGCAAAAGATGGCCAAATTTTAAACCCCTTCTCAACTAATTTAAAATTGTGAAACTCTAAATGAATGACCCCCACGGTAAACAGTATTTAATTTGAGCGCAGTGGTGGCACCGGACCTGCAGACTAGCCTTGGCCATCTCGGAACGTTCGTGTAGTTCGAGGAGAAATTTTTCTTAAATGCTCAAAGAGGCTTTTACAATCTGGCTCCAGCAACCTAGAACGACTGTGGCCTCAATTCACACGTGTCAGATAGCAATTTGATGTAATCCTGTGGTTCTTCCAAGGTGTTAATGGGTTATGGTTAACAGCAGAGTTAGGGTTGGGAACTAGGTTAGAGAGGAGAGAAGCTCCTAAGATCTTGTTACGTGACTCTCCAAAAAATATTGTCTCTCCCCTATTTCTGTCTTTCACACTGACCTTCACATACCTTGGGAAAGTCTCAAAAAATATATCAAATGAAAACATGACCCGTATATACACTGAAGTGAAGGCATGCCATAGCTGGTTTGAACAGTACTCCCACACAAACTTCACATTCTTGCTTGCAAAGAAAATGGCGAAATACATCATCAGACAACACCATGTGTACAACTAGAGAATGCAAATAACGATGTTTTCTGTTTTCGGCCCAATGGACCGCACTGGCATAAAATTACCTAAATGGCATTTAAGTTCAGACCACTTAGTCTCGGAATGACGAAATGTTTTCAAAATGTAATTGAAGGGAAGGAAATTCCTTATTCGCCAATTTAGTTGTCAGAGGAGCTTCATAGAAATAGAGGGTTGAGACTGAGGATGGGGGGTGGGGTGGGAGGAATGAAAAACTTAAACAAAGTCAGTACTGACATGAAAGGGGCATCTCATTTCTCATCTCAGCAAGCTATTTTTAGAAAATAAAACGATCAAAGGAGTTGTCTCTGCTGATGGTGACGTCGAGATTAGCCCATCTGATGTCAAGTAAGATGTCACTGCATTTACATGCCTGGTAAACTACGTTATCAATGACACTACATTCCTAAGGGGTCGCATTATTGTAGTGAGGAGAGTTTATCCATACTGTCTTTACACTAACAGCGTTACCGGGTGCAAGAGTATCCATGGACATCATAACTGATTTCCAGTGTTTCAAAATGTGAAAAGCGGATAAAATTGATGGTAACGATTCAAAGTATAGTAGTTCTTAATTCATATGCTACTAAACGAGAGACGAAATCCTCAACTGTGGTCCTCTTTGATGGACTGATCCCAGCCTCTTTGAAGACCGACGCACTCATTACTTGGCGGAACTTCGCAATGGATGCCTCTGTCTAAAGCTCGGCTGGGATCGGTCCACCAAACAAAAGTACTGATGAGAATTTTCCCCAAGCCCCCTGCGCTTATAAAAATACCCTGCTAAAAAGCAGCAAGTGTGTATCCTATCTCCCCGCTTCCTTTTAAAAAAAATGCTACCAATGATTTATAATAAGTAAGGACTTGCGCATTAACAATGGGATCTCATACCACCGTAAAAATTACATTAACTTGGCATGTTGAACGCTGTTTAGAGTGCATTCAGCACCGACGCAGAAACGGTGGTAACAAAAGGTACCATCGTTAATGCGCAAGCTCCCTAAGACTCCCGATAAAGAGGGAACCCAACTCCCACACAAAAGCATGGGACCTAAACAAACTAAGCAGTCACCTCACGGAGACAGAGCGAAGAATTCATCATAAAGTGCTAGAAAATGAGAATGAAAAAAAAAGCCAGAAAAAAAAGGAAGACAACAGATCTCACTGTTTGGTCAGCGTGACAGCGCAGGAACTGAATAATTTTGGGGGCCGCCAAACTGACGGGCAATTTTGGGCTGAAAGTGCAGGAGAAGAAAGACAGATACGGAATTAAAACGGGGTTAGCAGAAAAAGTGTTTACCATGGTTCGTGCGCAACGAAACAATGGAAAATAGAAATACCAGAGAAATCTTGTTAGCTACAAGAGTTATTGGTATGGTCCGCTTGTGAACAGGGGACTAAGGACTGGCTGGGAGGGGGGAGGGAGGAGGAATGGAAGAGAAAATGGCCAGAAGGAGAGAGAGAAAATCAAAGAGAGAGAGAGAGAGAGAGAGAGAGAGAGAGAGAGAGAGAGAGAGAGAGAGAACGAGAGAGAGAGAACGAGAGAGAGAAAGAGACACAAGGGCGACTAACTGACTTTCAGGAAAACTACAGCCACATATTTTAAAGGCTTGCCGAAGCACCACATAGAAAGAAACCTTACCAAGACGAAAAAGGGAAAAACGAATCTCTAAAAATGTCGCTGGAGAATCGCAACTACTTTAATCGCAACTTTTCCCATGTTCCCTATGAACTGCGGTTAATTGGGGCTGACTGCACATTATGCATGAGCATTGCCGTCAGAGGAAGATATTTTTTCTTGGTCGTGTTGGAAAGAAAAACGCAGTTACTTCTACGTCTTTAATATGGCCCTCTGCTCCTACGACTCAGAGCAGAAATACAAGCTAAGAATATTAAAAGCCTCTTTTCTGATAGGCTAAATCATTTACCGCAGCCATAGAAAAATGGCAAAGTTAAAGCTCTCTGAAGAAAAAAAATCTGGGCGCCTTAGCGAAGTAAAAAGCATGTCAGGAAAAAAAAACAACAACAACAACGAACTTAAACTCTGAACATCAGAAGGCTGTCATTGCCTTAGAATCAATATGAAAAAATATCGAGAGAACATGCAAGAGAGAAACTGAAACATTATTTTCTTGTAATATGACAGAATTACTATGTTTTCTACAACAACAACAAAGTGTATCTCCCTCTGAGCGATGACTCACTGTGTTGACACTAGTAATAGTGATGCCTGGTCAGATTTTATGAAGGAACCGAGCCAAACTTGGGAAAAATCGCCAGAGAAAAAAAAAACCCCAACAACTCGAAAATAACCAAGGGTTGCCAACTTTTCAAAAGCAAGAGATAACAATAGATAAAACTATGTCTTTTGCAGTCTCGCAATTGTGCACTTGAAATTCTGTTGGCCCAAGTTTTCAATGAAAGAGACATGCTGCTTTCACCAAAAATTGATAAGCAAATGTATAGAAATATAGTAAAAAATTGAAATCTCAGAAAATAGCCAAATAGTGACCAAAGAGCTACGCCGTTGAAAAAACAAAACAAAACAACAAAACGCCAAGAAGCCTGAAAAGTAGCTAAACTTAGGAGGCCGTAGGAGCCAACCTGGCAACTCATCGTGCTGCTTTTAAACTTGAATAATAATAGTTTGGGTATGTAACCTAAATAACAAAGTAGATATGCACTCCCACGCAATCACTGCAGCCCATGTGTTATCTACAAAACGCTGCAAATGTCGAATACCATATATAGTAAACAATTAATTGCATATCGATCTTGATTAGAGGGTACCTTAAGCTACGTCTTTAAACTAACATATATTTATTATCAAGTGTAGTAATCCTTGAGAAGATCGATAGCAGACAAGCCACACTTTTCATAATGACAGTGATGTGATGTTACGATGATCGATACTATTGATTTTTATCCATCTTCAAGCTCTTGCATTGCCTTTATTATAAAACTCTCTTCAGATTCTTCATGGTTCACGTCATAATTTGAAATAATGCTGTTTGTGACGAGAAATAGAACATGTTAACCTTGCTCCAAAACTGTGGCACTAATAGCATAATTATTACACTCGTGTCCCGTTTAACTGTGACTGGACATAGGCATAAATAAATTTTCAGTTAAGCAGACAGCACAATTATACTGGCAACACTGGTTTCGACTTTTATGTAACCGAAAGTAGTATAATTTTATTCTGGAAATATAATTTGACGATTAAGCCAAGTGTCATTAAATGAGTAGCTACTGAGCTGAGACAACACTGTAATTACTTTTTTTTCTCATGGTAAGTTCCTATTCCTTACGAGGAGATCGAACCAAAACGAATCTCATTGCTACTTTACCACGACGACGACCACCTATCTATCAAGAATCGCCTACAGGCGATATCATGGGTAAGTAAATAAGTTAGTAAATATTAATAATAATAATACTAGTAATAATAGTGCGGTTCATAAGTCTCGTATCCAGGCTAATGCCTGCTCAGGCTACTTCACACTTTTATCACTCCAACAGACCAGATCACTCTATGACTTTTTCAACTCTCTAGGGAGTAATACGCTGCCGCTGCCATTTGGAGGCGCTGCTCACTAACATTTCTGACAATATCTTCAACTACCTATAGCCAGATACTCATTTTACAGACGGGTGGGCTGAGGAAAATGTGGATGAAATGCTATCCCAAGGCACTTACAACACGACCGAGGTCGGGTCGAGCCCACGACTTTCAGATATTGAGTCCATCGCAGCATCCACTCGGCCACGCTGTTCCACGCTGTAATGAGATCAATAATCTCTCCGTCACTTGGCCTTAATAGGTTACACGATTCTTCTGTCACAGACAGATCGGATTGTACTTCTTTTCATCACCGGTGATTTCTTCTCTTCATCATGAGTTGTGTCCCTTCTTTTCCTCATACAGAGTTGCGTCTCTCCATCGATGGCGAGCTATTCTTACCAGCAGAGACAACGGAGAGTTCCATTTTCAAGTTTGGATCTTTTACAGACCGTTATGGCACTGGTATGCATACGCATTTGGCACTTCCTGGTGTTATGATCATACTGCTGGTTATGTAATTGTGAAAATTCAGAGCTCGCGCATTAACATTGGGATCCCTTACCGTCGTAATTATTACATTACGTGATCGGTTCTGAATGCATCTATAGTAGCTTGCAACGTGCAGATGTAGACTAATGTAATTTTTGCGATGGTAAGAAATCCCATCGTTAATGCACAAGCTCTCAATTAACACCCGTTTCTGGTTTGTAGGTTGTAATGTGCAGTAATGATCGTATTAAACAATAATTCTCATTATGCACAAACTTATTTCTACCCATGATCCGTTGAAGATTCAAACTTCTAAAATAAAAGCTCTCTATTTTCAGTTTCTATAATCTATCGCGTGCGCCGACTTTTCATAAAATTGTCAGTTAAATCCTACACTGCTGTCAAAATGGTGTCTAAAGTGAATACCCAATTAGTCTAGTCGCACACATCTTGTTTTCCGATTTTCTTTTTCTTTGTTTCTTTTTAGCCAGACTCGCAACGTCTTCACAACGGCGACTTGGAAATCACTTTAGAGGTTATAATTATCGTTATTGTGGGGTCTGTCCTACGCCGCAAGTACTCGGTTCCCTGTTCCTCAGTGGCTGTACTGAAATAATTAGGAGTAACATTAAGGTTTTGGATGAGTCTGTCTAGTGTCTGGTGAGTATGTCAGTGTGTTAAGAAATATGATGGGAGAGGAGGAGGGGAGAAAGAGAGAGAGAGAGAGAGAGAGAGAGAGAGAGAGAGAGAGAGAGAGAGAAGTGAGGAGGGCTAAAGAGAGAGAGAGAGAGAGAGAGAGAGAGAGGGTTAGAGGGCGAGAGAGAGAGCCCCAGGGAGAGAGAAAGTTGTGACTGAGAAGAGTTAGAGAGAGCGAAAGGACGGAGGATGGTTAGAGACAGAGAGAAATAAAGAGATTGAGAGAGGGAGAGAATGAACGAAAGGATGGGGCCGGAAAGACAGCAGGAAGAAGAAAGGAAAGACATGAGAAAGACTGAGAAACATGAGAGAATAACAGAGTGATGGAGAGATGAAGGAAGACTGGGAGTTCAGCGAAGAAAGAGCGGAAAGGGACAGAAGGAAAAAAACCGGAGAGTGAGACGGAGAAGGGGATTCAAAGGGGGAAAAACCGAGAAAGAAGAGGAAGACAGAGACAGTAAGAGAAGAGTGGAAGATCGAGTCAAAGAGGAAGAGAGCAAGAAAGGATAAATAAGAAGTGAAAGACAGAAGGAGATGGTAAAGGGAACACGAGTACCAACAGAGACTGAGGGTTGTAGACAAAGAGAGAGACAAGAACCGAGATACGAGGTAGAGATGGAGAGATGGAATGAGGGCCAAACGTAGAGACGCAAGTTACCGGTGGGAAGAGGGAGAGAAGGCGACACAACAAACGAGAGGGTGAGATGGAGAGAAGCAGAGTGTGAGGAATCGATTAAGAAAGGTAGAAAGTGAGAGACAACATCGATTAAGAAAGGTAGAAAGAGAGAGACAGCAAAGAAGAAGTAAAGATGGACAGATATGGGTGGATATAGAGATGTAGAGTGATGGATGTTGAGGAGATCGAAAATGAGACAGACAACCAACGAGAGAGTGAGAGAAAGAGAATGAGAGAAAGAGAGAGAGATGGAGGGATAGTGTTATGGCTGTAGAAATACAGTTCAGGAAAGAAGTGAGAAAGACAACAGACCAGGGGAATAGACGGAGAGGATGGAGAGACAGAGAGAGTGGAGAGAGACAGAGAGAGTGGAGAGAGAGAGAGAGAGAGAGAGAGAGAGAGAGAGAGTAGAAAGACAGATACACCAGCAGACTTAATATAATTATAAGGTGCTTTCGAGAGGTTTGAAGAAAAAGCATAATAATCCAGATGAAAAGACCTGTGAAGGGCTGCACGTGTGCTTGTCCTAAGCCCCAGCTCAGTATCTCATCATTAAAGGTCCGCCCGGGGTCCAAAAGGAAAGGTGACGTATGATGCGACACTTCACCTATTTGAATTCAGTCGCCAGGTTCTCATCGGGGTGGTGGGGGAGGGTGTTCCGAATTTCAGGAGTAAAGAATTTCTCACTGCATAGAAACTTTGAAGACCGCTGGTTTACTGTCCCTCCAAACGTTACGGTAACGTTGTCTTTCCAAACGTCACGAAAGAGATACCTCTCCGATCGCTACGGTAAAGAAAAGTGATATAAAAACGTCGAATTCGTTATTTTTCTCTCAGACTGTGTGTGAATGACATGCAGTTCAATAAATGTGGCTTCTAAATAGAAAAGTAAGCATATAAATAATAAATAAATAAATGATTGACTGACCGACTGACTGACTGACTGACTGACTGAGTGACTGACTAACCGACCGACCGACCAACCAACCAACCAACCAACCAACCAACCAACCAACCAACCAACCAACCAACCAACTACAGCTGTTAACTAACTAACTAACTAACTAACTAACTAACTAACTAACTAACTAACTAACTAACTTAACTAACTAACTAACTAACTAACTAACTAACTAACAAGTAAATAAACTGACAAAAAAATTCCAATATTTGATATATTATAGCACACCCATCTTGGTCGCTGTAGTGTCCACGGTTATTTCATATGTGAGGCTTGTCTTCGAGCGGTAACAATCCAATGGCGCAGCTTTAAGAATGCAGAGTCTGGGCTGACTATAATAGGAACTCATAATCACCACTCCTTTCAAAATGTCACTAGCATCCCTTTCACCGTCTGTCATTTCCTAAACAAGACTCGACTAGATCTAGAAGGATTGTGAAATACCGGGTTCCCCCTCATCTGCAGCGTATCTCTTTCCGTATTTGCTTTCTTTTCTTTCCTTCCTTCATCCTTCCTTAATATGTCTATAAGCGTGCAATAGTGTTCTTCCGGTGTACAGTGAATTCCACTTAATCCATTTCCGCTTAATTGCATCCTGTGTAGTTACAAGCTGACGGAGTCGACTGTTATTATGCATTCAAACATGTTTCACACAAGCGTTATACTGCTGTTGTATTCAAATGGGTTTAATAAATAGCTTAAGATTAATCACCCTAGACCCTGACACCTAAAGATCGAAGCCTTACATTTCGTCGCGTTTGACGTCACTCGTCAACGAAAAGTCGCGCTTTTACTTTTATCCCTCAGTTCGCAGTGTCTTTTCTTGAGTATTTTAAATATTTCGACACGTTTTTTATCCTCTATTTTTAAACTATAATACTCAAGTCCTTATATTCAAAACGAAGAGTCAAGACCTGACATCAGATAAGATAAGATAAGATAAGATAAGATAAGATACGATAAGATAAGATAAACTTTATTAATCCTTCCGGAAATTTGTCTTGAACAAGTGCACAAAGACAATATTATTATATTAACAAACAATACATCAATAGTGAACTCTGGTAGACTATAAAACTAACATACAATGTCATACTGACTCATAATACGCAAACATAACACACACACATACACACCGCACACATACTCACTCACACACACATCCGTACACACATACACACATGAGCCCTCCCACACACACACATGCATATATACCTACACATACCTACTAACTCTCATATTTTCCCAAACACTCATAAAGATCACAGTCAGCCAGAAAAGATAATTATATTATACTGCTGTTGAAACATAATTTGATCTTCTGAAATCTAATGACAAGAAATATGTCACGGAGGAAATCTATCAAAAATAATTCGTGAAAACAATGAGGCTTAGAAATTTACGGGTAAATACATGAGACTTTAAAAACAATCTGTCTTTTAAACTTCATAAAATCATAAATAATAAACTTTTTTAAGGCGTCCTGACAATGCACCATGCAGTATGTGATGGTTCCATGCCCGCTTAAACACAGAGGTAAATTTCTGAATACGTGAGAGAGAGAGAGAGAGAGAGAGAGAGAGAGAGAG
>JAWQUT010000511.1:87750-101054 GCA_033807755.1 Ellobium chinense
CTCAGATTTGGTAGGCGAAACACATTTCTGTTGGCTATGTGATAAAGTATCATATGATATGATATAATATGAAATGATATGATATAATATAATATGATGTAATATATTATCTAATATAATATTATATTGTTATAATATAACATAATATGAGGCAGGGCCTGATTTCTCTGATTTCATCTGGTTTATGGTGATGTAGAGTTCATTATGTGCTTAGGCTGATATAATAAATATTGTTTTTCTGATAGCATACCACAGCTTGATGAGCGATGAGTGGCTAGCGTCAAACTCTGGACAGTCAGAAGAGAATCGAGCAAGCATAGTCAACGGCAGGGAAAAGACAGCAAGGTTTGGAATCAGCAGTAATGGAAAGAATCCTCCATTACATGCTGAGCGATCTGCTAAGGTGGACGGAGCACACATGAAGTTGCCCAACATACCATGACGTCGATTCCTCATGTAAGTAAACCAAACCATATATGTAGTATCTTTATCCTGAATAAATCGAGTAACAACATTTTTTCGAATATTTGAATAACTGTAATCGAATACGCCAGTCATGTAAGTGTACAGACAGGAATGATCTATTAGCTGGGAGACATTGTCCCCGTTTCCGGTCGTTGACGAGGACGACACGCGCCGATCTTCCGCGTTGCCTCAGTGGGAAAATTACTGAGCAGTCTGACCTTCCTTTGGACGTAAGCTGAGACTACGTTGATCAGAGACTGCGTGAAGGCTTGGGAGGAGTGTCAGGAGACATTGACATAGCGGTAGACGAGGAAGTAGGCGGGCTGGCAGGCAGGCAGGCAGGTAGGTAGGCAGGCAGGCAGGCAGGCAGGCAGGCAGGTAGACAGGCAGGCAGGCAGGTAGGTATGAGGATGACTAGGTGTGGATTGCCCTCAGTTATTATGTCGAGAGAAATTGACAGAGTGGTAGACAAGGAAGCAGGCAGGCAGGCAGGCAGGCAGGCAGGCAGGCAGGCTGAGAGCAAGGCAGGCAGGCAGGCATAAAGATGGCTGGGTGGGTATTGGATTGCTCACATTTATTAAGTAGGCACGATCAAGAGTGGTAGACATGGAAGCAGGCAGACAGGCAGGCCAAAGGATGATTGGATAGATAATGAATTGCTTCCAGTTATTAAATATGCACGGTCAAAAGTGGTAGATAAGACAGGCACGCAGCTGGCAGGCAGGCAGACAGGCAGGCAGGCAGGCAGGCAGGCAGGCAGGCAGGCAGGAAGGCAGGCAGGCAAGTAGGCAGCCAGGCAAGCAGGCAAAAGGATGACTAGAGAAGTGATGAATTACTCTCAGTTATTCAGTATGCAGTCAAGAGTGGTAGATCCACAGACTTATAAAAATATATATATATATATTATTTATAGTCTGTGGGTAGATCAGACAGGCACTCAGCTGACATGCGGGCAAGCATTCAGGCAGGTAGGCAAGCAGGCAGGAAGCAGGCAGGTGGGTAATGGATCGCACTCAGTTATTATGTTCAAGTTCAAAGCTTTTGTTAGGCCACAGGCCAACACTCATCATTTCACAAGACATTATTACATGACCACAATACACTGAAAAGACAAGTACATGGTCCCCATGCACTCTATTTCCACTAATCTACCAAATTCTCATCTAGCTGACACCCAGGCCCTCGAAAACTAACAGGTAACTCATGACATTAAGGGGAGACCCTACCCTTTTCTAGAGACCGTAATGTATGTAATTGGTGTGCAACTTGTCCCTATGAGTGCATTGGATTTGTGTGCAAAATTACACGCCAAAGTGCTGAATGGTGCATCCTTCTCCCCTCAGGGTGATAATCTTAGAAGAAGTGTCATTACTGATGGCACCAGTTGTTAGACACCAGATTTCACCCATGTCTCTTTATGCATGATCCTATGGAGACGTTTTTTGGATTTTCTGTCTTGACACAGAATTATTTCAAACTGGCAACACCCTTTGATGTTAAGTGAAATAACTTTATTGCTAGACAGCAAATCGGGAAAAGCCTCCTTCAGATCATACATCAAGATGTCTGAGAAACATGGATGGAATTTGATGCAAAACAACTCGTGCCAGCGCAGATGACAATTGTCCTAAGATTATCACCCTTGAAGGAGAAAAATGCACCATTCAGCACTTGATGTGAAGTTTGCATAAAAATCCAAGGCTTTCATGATGAGAAGTTGCGCACCATGGTAAGTGCATTACAATCTCTGGAAAAAGGTATTGCCTCCCCTTAATGCTGTTATCAGTCACTCTCTCACATCACACTTCCTCTCCCATTACGCGTGAGCGGTCGACCGGCATCGGAGCCCACATCTTGAGCGATCTGGATGCAGCTTTCCATTTTTCCATTGTCCGAGGATTATGATTAGCTCAAATGATCTGAAACATTGCTTTGTATTGGCTGCTGCGTCTTTTACTTTCGGAGGCGATATTTGACGACGCAATCATACAACCATTTTGCCTAAGCGGAAGTGAGCTTCACTAGAATTGATTTATTAAGAACGGTCTGTAGGTGCGAGTTTCAAATGGCGAATGAAAGTTTCAAAACAATGATATGAGATTGCATACATCCGTTCTTTGCTGGATTCACTTGAAAACTCGCAACTGAGCAATGAATTCTAGTAGAATGTCACGTGAGTTACGCAAATTTCTCAAGAGCTTTGTCTTCACACTTCACAGCTCTTAGTTTGGTTGTATCACTGTTTCTAACAGACATTAATTTACTCTTTAAATATGAATCGAAACCAATTGCTGTATAGTCAAAGCATTTCAGAAATTAATGGAATTGACATGGCAGTCAACTAGAATTGCCCATTTTTTTTTTTTTAGGTTTGAATTTTCCAGACCTTCTAAAAAGAAAGTATCTTGGTATGTATTTGCCTTCAGAGGATCATGATTAAAACCATGATGTTTTCTCTCTGTTACCAGTTCTGCGCAAGTAGCAAAAATGGGATTCTGGTATCACTTATGTTCACTCCAAGGAATCGGGGACTGCTTGGAGAGACGTCGGCAGTTAACTTGCTCACGGTCGAGGTACAATGTACAATTTGATATTATTCTTTACTATTAAATCTCTCTGCTGCCGAAATAACCAACCATCCAAAACGCATTATACAGGTCGCTGAACCAGTTGAAAATGATTTTTTAAAATATTTAAGACTGGCATTGGTTGACAAGAGTGAATAACTCACAGATGTGGGTTGACAAGAAGAAAAAGAAGAAGAAGAAGAGGAAAAAGGAGAAAAAGAAGAAGAAGAAGCAGAAGAAGAAGAAGAAAAACAAGAAAAAGAACAACAACAACAATAACAACAACAGCAACTACAACAGCAGCAACAACAACGACGACAACAACAACAACAACAACAACAACAACAACAACAACGCTTACATTTACGACTTTATGATCGTGGATACAGAATGGGCTTCCTGAGAGCTAGATACTATAAGGATCGTCACTCGCTGCAAAACAGGCCACATGAAGAGATTTGTAGCCTTTTTTTTTTTGAGCACTCCGAAAAAAAAGCAACCATCAAAACCAGATCTGGCATCTTTAAGCCTAGATTAAGGTCATTACACATATCAGCATTAAAGAAAAGAGTGACATGTCAAACTTTCTTGAGAGTTAAGACTTCCTGTTGAGATATATAGGGATATTATTAGAAAGCCTGCCCCTTAACCCTCTAGTGCCCAGCGTATCAGATCTGATATATTTCATGGAACAAAGAAAAAGCAAACCAAGATCAAAATAGTGTGAAGTCGCATGAGCGGGCATTAGCCTGGATATGAGACTTATAAACCGCATTATTATTATTATTATTATTATTATTATTATTATTTTGATGCTTGTTCCAGCATAGTGGATCCAGAATTGATCTAAACACTGGAGCTCGGACTTTTTGTGCCATTGTAAATAGTGCTGGGCACTAGAGGGTTAACTTTGTATATGATTGTTCTTACTGTTGCTCTGAGCTGTAATATAATGCTGTGGATGTAGGCATCATTTTATGACGCGATATTAAAAGATTCCAGACCTTTTATCTGTCTGTTCCTCATAACAGGACTCCTTTTCAGGTCATAAAATTACGTCAGGGCATTAAGTGTCACGTGACAGGGTGGCAAGTGGAAATCAGAGCTCATCGATTTTCTAATCACATTGTAACATTATGCACCTTCCTACACCGACGGGTTCTCTTCCCTTCTCAGACGCGTCTGCGACCCGCTCCTTAAAAGGAAAGTTCAGCCATTTGCGTCGAATTTTCTGATGGGCTTGAAAATTGTCTTTTGTGACAACAAAATCTTGTTGAGAATGGGTGCTGCGCCAGGACATTGTGCCCACGCTTCATAGCTTCCCACCATGGTAAAACATCTCACATGGAATTTACAGGTCATTGTCATTTCAAAAGCTGGTGTCTACTTTATTTAAAGTTCGGTTTTGTTTTTTTTTTGTGGCTTTTTCAGTGGATTATAAATATTTGCTACAGCAATGTTTAAAAACGTTCGCAATAAAGTGTTGATAGACTATCTTGTCTACAGAGAAATGAACAGTGGGATATTTTCTATGCAGCCATTTTCAGAAGCTACGCAGTAATAAACCAGTAAACTTTAAAAAAAAAAAAAATACATATATATAGTCACTCTCAAGAACTAAAGCAATGAATCTGTGGGCTATTTTCCATATATCGACTTATTGAAGCTATCGCAATAAAAAATCCGGGAACTAATTTCTGTAAAGCCACTTTTAAGAGTTCTCGCAATGATGAACTAGAAAGTTATTTTCTATATAGCCACTTTCAAGAGCTACTTCAAAAATGAAACAATGAGCTATTTTCTAAACGGTCACTGACAAGAGCTAACGCAATATTCTATATAGCCACTTACAAGAGTTATTCCAAGTCTGAAGATGTCAATAGCATCTGGCATAAAAATATGCAATTTTAAATAGTCCCCATACAATCAGAAAACTGGCCATGGGAAAGAAGGAAAGGGACTCGATTTGAATTCCAAAGGCTTAGATAGGAGCAAGTACTTTGTAGACTCAGAATAAGAGAGGTTTAGCCACTCAAGTATAAACTCTGTGGTTGTTACTAGGTGGGTAAGGGTACCCTGTTTACTGAGTGCAAAGACCTAAAATTAGCCTGCTTCACTGCATAAGTTTTCAAAATCTATTTGGTTTAGGGGCATTTTTCTTTGTGTCAAAATTTGGAGGAAAAGCTAAACAACATGTTCGGAAAGTATTTTGGCTTGGGACCCCTGGATAAATTAATGAGAGATGTAAAACCTTATATTTTTATAGCCAACATGCAACAGTGAAAAAAAAAACAACATTGGCTTCTTCATGCCTCCAATAAAGAACCAGTAAGCTGTGTTCTGCACAGGCACTTACAAGAACTACCACAATAATGTACCAGTAAACTATATTCTACATACTATACCACCTACAAGAGCTAATCCAAGACAGAATCGATGAGCTTTGTTCTAAATCTCCAATTTACAAGAACCTTGTGAATGTGGCCTTCTAATTCTGTAAAGTGCCCTTTACCCTTTATTGCTATGATATAGTGAGCTATTTTCAATACAGCCACTCATTTGAACGTCCGGTCTGAAAGAGCCGGTAGTCTGCTTTGCCAGTAGGCTGTTTTCTTCCACTCTCATTAACTTCCGCAATGGCATAGACTTCTACACAATGTATTACAATCCCTACTGCGCAGAAATGAAATGCCGTTTTAAAGGAGTCGATACAAAAATTCATGAAGAGGAGTAAAATATCGTCTGTGCTCATGGTTAACGTCGCCCTCTGCATAAATAAGATATGGGAAAATAAAAAGCAAGATAGCATTACAACATAAAGAAACTCAGTCTTTCTTATTCATTGTGGACAAAACTCTCACTTTAGATGTATTCAAAACGATGGATGCAGGATAACTCTCGTTAAAGAATGATTCATCACCTACCATCCGTGTTCACTTAAAAAAAAAAATTGTATTTCCCAATTAGTTCACTTGACCATATTGATATCATATTGTTCAGAATTTTATCCTGGTTGTGAGAACGCAGTTTCAACCTCCATGCTCTCGTCTTTTTGTTGTGGATGTTTCAGCCTATTTAAAATAAAGTGGCGATTTGTCCACTTTATTGGAAAGACGCCATTTTGACTACCATTCGGAAATCATATTATTTTCTTAAAGTTTCACGAGGTCGTTAAAGAGTCAGAGAGTTAAAAAAAAAACCTTTGTTGGAATTTACTTTCGAAGAAGATAGTAAATTGCATGTGAATGTATCATGTAGATGTCTCCTACATTGAGAATAGCGTAAATACATTGGAGCATTTTAACAAGCTTAATTTAGGTCCGTCAACAGCTGACAACGAGAGATGAGTGAGAATGTCTCTGATAACCACGATCAGCCATTATTAGGGTCTGGAACGCAATGAACTCTAAAATAGTAGATTAGCCCATTAAGGATAACATAATATGATGAAGTGCTTTGAGAAGACTGTACCGTCTGCTGTATTATAATTATTATATTACATTATATTATATTATATTATATTATATTATATTATATTATATTATATTATATTATATTACACTGACAAAATTGCAGAAGCATAATAATTAAAATGTATTTTCGTCAGACATATCTGAGCCCCTCCCCCCTCTCATCCCACAACCCATCAAAGAAAGTACATATATATTTAGCTACTCTGCGTTTACGTGAATTAAAAAGAAACTTTGTCTTACATTTTGACGGGGGGATCAAAATATACATATACGCTTAAGACTAGTCTGAACACATTCCTTTTTGTTTCCTTCGATTGTTGTTGTTGTTTTGAAATGCATGTACTGCTGTGAGCTCATTCTTTCGTTCACTTTCCTGCTCTCTCGTAATCTCATCCCAAAGCCCATTTTCCATCAAGCTCATTCGGAGGACTAATCTACGTAATGTCTCCCTTGATAGAATTTTACACTCACCGAGATGCGAGCATCCTCTGAGATGTGAGCATTAAATCCAGTCGTCTCTTTACAGGCACTCACTGAGGGTCTTTCTGTGAACAGGCTTGATTGGCGGGCAGACATGCCGGTAATGGTTCTAGGTACCAACTTAGATTCCCCCACCTCATTAGTATAACTACATTGATGGGGTGTTTCATTGGCCCTTTGGGAGTTACTTTTAAAAGGATTTCGCTTACTCGCGCGTTCAGATAATAGAACAGCTTAATTTTTAGATATAATTCACTGGATACTAGTAAATCCTCGTTTTGCATGTTGTTTTTTTTTCCGTCATGTTCAGTTCCCAAGCAACTGCTTTTAAACGGAGCTGATTGTGCTCTGTTATCACTATCTCGAGGCGCATAGCATGGATCAGGAAAGAGGCAAACTGGTTAGCATTAATTTGAAATACGCAGGATTTCATGACAGTAACACGACGCGCTACATTTATTCAACTTTTCTCCACAGAGGACACTTTCTTGATGCCGGTTGAAAAGGCCATACCATAACACTGTCTTTCCTAATCTGTCGGTTTTAGACTGCATACCTGAAGAATTTCCTCAGAAACTAGCACGCCCAAAAAGTGATTATAAACTCTAAACTTAAATTTGTTATAACAATATGTCTTACCTTTGGCAAAATCAGTCACGCAAATGAAAGTATGTGGAATACATAGAAAATCTTGGAATGAGACACTAATAGCATTTAAACCCCATATCAGAAAATAATGGGACGGTGAAGGAATTTCCATCAGAGTGTAATAATGCAGGCTGCCTGTATTGATTTTATGGGTTAGTGATTCAAATCTGATTCTTATATTGCACATTCTAATAACAAATACTACCTGTCAATTCATGGTTCATTTGTTACCTCGCTGTTCACATCAGCCGCGAGACAAGAATACTGTTAGCGGGGAAGAATAAGCTACAACCTATAAATCGATCATGCACACAATTTCATAATTATATGATATAAAGCAACTGGATGTTGCGTGTTCAAATCCCTTCCGTGGCGAAAAAAAAAAATCAACAGAAGGGGGTCATAACCCAAGTGTGACACAGCCCTTGTAGAGTGTCAGGAAGTCAAAGGGCCGAGACACTTGTTAGACGGGGGTATCTCTCTCTGAAGATCTTCTATCGCCTCGCTCTCCGAGTAAGAGAGTTTCCTATTTATTTTAATAGGCTTCGTGGAAGAATATTTATGTATGAAAGTGCCCTGTCTTCGAGACTTAAAAGACTCTTTAAAAATTGATAAACTGCGACATCAGTGATGTGGCTAGAACTTCTTTTCATGTCGGAGTGATGACACAGTATGAAGACACTTTTTGAAACATACTGTGTGAATATAAGGGCACTTTACAGGAATAAAAGACCACATTCACAGCAGCAACACAAAAAAAGTAACAAATTCCTCTATCTGTCTGTATCAAGAGGGTCCTCACTTTTATTATATTCTTCTTATGGCCGTGCACCGTTATACCAGACAACACAGGTTTTACTCTTAGTCGCTACTGACAGCCTACATGTACCGTTAAAGCCAAACTTCCGTAACAACAGTGGCCGTAATATTTGGATTCCATTGCACTTATACTCAGGATCGACTATACAGTAATAGAGAGTTGCATTTGCACATGGCACGCCATCCCTTCCGCCAATCGCGTGTGGGTGTGTGTCAGTTTCCCGACTTTGTTTACAAATTTGCTGGAACCTTCAGATTCATCCTGAATTCAGTGCAGTGTCTTGTGCAAAAACGTAACCTTATATCATCAGGGGCCATAATATGCACAGTTCTACGGAAAACATCATTGATGTTATTAGCGGTTTAACATAGTTACCATCAGGAGGCATAGTTATCAGCATTGTGTATAAGTTACACACGGACATGTTCAGGTCACTTGAGTTGGACTTAGTAGTAAGGGTGATTTATTTATCAGATCATTTTTTTCTCTCCCTCTTAGGGGGCCCAGTGACCTTAGTTATGATCTGTTCTAATGCATTTGTCTCTTCCCAGGCCAGTCTAGGTTAAATTAAAGCAGCATTATTTTGGGTCAGAGGTTTGAAAAGATAGGGGCCGCCAATGAGCTAACCCCTTGTTCTTTTGAAACGGCATTAAGTCACAATTGGCTTTTCATGGAGGTAGTTCAAACGAAGCGACACAGCAACAAATATTACTTGTCATGGGCTATTAAAAGTAACTTTTTTTTGTTTTGTATTTTTAGATCAGATGCTTATCCATTACTGGTGAATGGGAATAGTCAATGAAATTAAGACTTGAGTGACGGCAGTGGACAGTATATAGTAATATATAGCAAAAAAATTTGGTCTTAGACGCAGATTCTCTAGTAAATAGAGCAGAGCCAGCCTCTCAAGGACATTGGAGTGTCTCTAAAGGAAAGTTCATACGATTCCAATTTTCGCTCTGTCCCGTGTGCAGCCATTGTTTCTGTTTCTGTCACGTGACCACTCAATCTATTCCAAGACGCATGAACAAATAACAATTATAATCGATTCTATCCTGGTCAGGAGGCAGTATAGGAATAAAAAAAAAATGGAAAGGAAACTCGAATTTCCATTTTAGGATTCGATTGCAGCGTAAATTCGGAATCATTAAAAATTGGAACCCTACTTAAGAGATTGGTTTTAATACATCAGGCAAAGGGAACTTGGAATAAAAAGCTCTGGAAAATCACCTGCGCTCATGGAAACCATAATAATCTGTTTTTAATGAAAACATGGCTTCATTTTCTATATTTATCATTAATTTGCCCATTGTTAACGAGGCAGTTATGATCGGGAAGGGCTTGTGTGAAGGACGCTATTATTTGCTTTCTTTCTGTTTCTTTAGGGTTTAACCATGTTTAATTGGTGGCCTAGAAACTCCCTGACCATCTTCCTGACCATTGGTAATGACCACAAGTGACAAAAGTAGCAAATGATGAAAGAAAAGTCTGGTGTCACCAGTTCACTACGTTCGGACGTTTACAACGTTTACAATGTTTACAGTTTCAATTGAGAGCTGTGAACTATTGTATCTTTGTAGACAGACAGACAGACAGACAGACAGACAGACAGACAGACAGACAGACAGACAGACAGACAGACAGACAGATAGACAGACAGACAGACAGACAGACAGACAGACAGATGGGCAGGGAGACAAGCCGGCATGCAGGCAGACAGACAGAAAGACAGACATACAGACAGACAGACAGATGCACGGACGGACATACAGATGGGCAGGGAGACAAGCCGGCAGGCAGACAGACACGTAGACAGCTCAACATAGAAAGACAGTTTCGACTAGATTCAATTAAATCTGAGACACATTCTACGTCATAGTGTGACATACCTCTCCACGCCGCGACAATGTCCGATAGCAACGTCCCTTAAGACCAAGACTCCAGACCACGGAGAGAAAAAGAAATGGAAATGATTCCCTTGACCCCTTCCGTCTAAATGTGTTCCCTGAATAGCCTATTCCTTACATCACTAGTCCCATGGTTTCACCCTTGACTCTATCATTATTGTAGTCGCTTCTCGTCTAAAAATTAGTCTCCATCAGGGATCGCTGGTGCTCCGAGGGTATGATTTGCATTGGTGGCGGTGCTCGGGTGAGCAGTCTTCCAGGATAATTTTCCCCGAAGAGGCAGATAATCATCATTATGCATATACCCAAGATAACTGTCTGACACTGGACCAAAAGGACATAGGACACTGTAGAATTCTCTCCCCTCCTTCTCTACCTCCACTCTCGTTGTGCCCGAGAAAAGAAAAAAAATGGGATGTTTGGAGCGTGATGAAGGAGGCTGGGTTGGAAGAAGGTATAACGGATAGATGGTATATTTTTTTAAAACAAGATAAGTGTGTGGTACACCAAAACGCAAAAGGGTGTAACTATCTAGTGGAACAAGTGGGGTCCCTCGTGCTGCAATGCAAAGGTGATTAAGACATAGGCATAACTGTGATTTTGTGATGCTTATGCATTGAGCTTGATTAGTTTGAGAAAGGATTGATATAGGTTTGAAAGCCTAGGTATGGTGAAGATATATATGCAAAAAAAAATGCAGTGACTAATTACCGTGTATCATCGAGGACAAAACAGGAAAGAAGACGCTGCAGAATATTTTCTCTAATGGAACAAGTAGGATAGTTTGTACCACAGTAAACAGACTGATGGACCACTTACTAATGATAGTCTATATCTGGTCAGCAAGGAAGTGGTCTTGTCTAACTTTGTTCCTGGCTATTGTATCTAATAGAACTATTCAGATGGTTCGTGCTGCGGTGCACAAGATAGCATGCATGTTGCGAGACTGGTCCATGATGAGGAATCCAGGACGGATGGCGGGGGAGAGGGGAGGGTCATTAATAGCGAAGAGATTTCTGGGCTTGAGTTACACACACGACCAGGGACCACATCATGTCTGCGTGCAGGGAAGACCTAGAAAGCGATGTTTAATGGAAGAACCAGGATCGTTAGTTCTGCAGTGCAAGGATTTTGAAGAATGGGCCAGGCATTGATGATAATACTAAGAATCTGTACCTGGACAGCAATACCGTAATCATCTCTAACTTTGCTGCTGGCTACTTTATATAATGGAACAACTAGGATCTTTCCTGCTCCAGTGGACAAGATGTCAGAAATGTCATGAGATTGGTCTATGATAGGAATATACGAAGGAGGGGTCACTAGTAGCGCAGAGGCTTCTGGAGCTGGGTTTCACACACGACCAGGGAAACACGTCATGCCTGCTTGGTAAGACATGGAAAGCGATGTTTAATGGAACAGCCAAGATCGTTAGTTCAGCAGTTCAAGGATTTTGAAGAATGGGCCACGCATTGATAATAATACTAACAATCTGCATCTTGGCACAAGATTGTGGTCACCTCTAACTTTGCTGTTAGCTATTTTTATCGAAAGGAACAAATAGGGTCTAGAATCGTTCATGCTGCAGTGCACAAAATGTCAGAAATGCCATAAGACTGGTCTATGAAGGAAATCTGGGAGGGAGAATTATCAATAGTGGAGATACCTCGAATCATATACACATAGATACATACAGATAAAGAGAGAGGGAGAGAGAGATAGGGTAAAGAGTGAAAGAGAGACGAGAGATAGAGAGCAAATGAAAAAGACCGGATAAGCTGCAGATTAGAGTTACCGAGAGCAGAAAATAACGACCGAAAATAACCGTCAGATTGCGGATCCAGTACATGTGTCATCAAAATCGACAAGAATGGCTGCCTCGTAATTGATTACATTATCCTTTCCCGGATTTTTTTTTTCGGACCCTCGAAACCTGATCACCTTTTCCATCATGTTCACTGAAGGGGCACAAGCACTTAGCTACAATGTTAAACGAGACGTGATCGTGCGTATTTGATCGATGAAGACATTTTTGTAAACACCGGCTTGAGCGCGCCATAATTATTTTCTGCCAAGCAGTTTCTCCCCGGTGTTAGGTCATAATGAAACCGCCTGCATTTTTACCCCTAGGTGAAAATATAATAACTTGCCATGAAATAACTTCCTGCAGATCTGATTATTGTTACATGCCTGGTATAGTCTTTCGGTGTTAACACTAATAAAACGCTCCGTATTTGTAACCGTACAGGTTAAAATATGACAAATGAGGATACAAATGAGTAAAACGAAAACTGCATTTTCGCCCTGCTAAGGCGAAATGACCTTGCTGTATAAAGAGCATGCTTTAACCTCTGATGTGATTATAATTTTATATCGACTAAACTTATTCTAATACATACTTGGTGAGACTCGATGCAACGCTCATTTGGACATTCACCGGAAGGAGTTCTGAATCTGTCTGCCACCCACAGACGAATCTGTGGATCATGCAGAGCTTTATTTATAGCTATGACATCACAGCAACAAGGGACATGTACACTCACGTCGCGTCGCTGGTAAGTGTCTCAGAGGCCATTGGGTGTAGACACATTTCTCATGAGATGAGAAAAGGAGGTGGACGCACCCCCGTCGAAAATGAAAACAAGTTTGAAAACTAAATAAATCTCGCAAGCAATCAGATTTAGAATGAGAATCATGTACGTGTGGCACCTACGAAAATCTAGATGCTGCCACTTTACAGCTCTTGTCTAGCTGTATATTGAACTAGCTGAGGAGCCCGACCCTGCCGGGAAAGAAGGGTAAGGGGATAAATTTTAATGTCAACTAAACATTTTCTCATGTTGTGTGTCTCCCCACCTCCTCCTTCTCCCCTTATCACCCACCCCACGCCTCAACCACCAGGCATAACAACAGCACTGTAGGCTTAGTTGCCGCCCCCTCCTCT
>JAWQUT010000511.1:101062-121215 GCA_033807755.1 Ellobium chinense
CCCCCGGTGAATACTTCCACGTATGTATATTTGGATGACGTCATCCGCCAGCGAAGATTTGTTTCGTTTCCGGACCGGGATTACCAATGGCCGTAGAGGCATCGCAAATTTATGTAAAATATTTTTTTGTGAATTCGGTGATTCCAAATGGCGAAAGTCGAAGACTGTCATAATGACCGATGTATCTTTTTGTACCCTCACACCAAATTTGACGCCTGTAGCCGGGATAGTTTGTCCGGAAAAGTAACATATGTGTTTCCAAATTGCCAAATATATAATAGATATATAGGCGATATAGGTATATATATATATATATATATATACTCCAAAGGTGAGACTGCACAATTTCTACGAACGAGCGTAACTGCCCCTGCCCTTTCCCAGCCAATGAGGGACAGAGTAGCATCTGATCTTATGCCAGGCGCCAAATGTGTAAAGCAAATTCACAATTTTTGTGATCCTTTTGGGGAACATAATCTGTCAGCAAAACATCAACTTCTCTGTTATGGCTCCCAAACAGCCAGTAGATGAATCTGCAGCAGCCGAAAAGAATCTAAGACCAGGGGTGCGGCAAGAGGCCGAAATGAATAGTTATCGATTGACTTGTTTGGACGAAGGTGGTCGAAGTAATGTTTTTTTCCTTGTCGGTGGCTATTTTCAAATAAGACTTGGAGCCTCCTTCCTCACCTACGCACACACCACCTCCTGTATCCCCCTCTCCCCTACAATCAAGTCGTTTATGATGTCCCTAATATCGGTCAGGAACATGGAGGAAATTGGCAGGCACGTGAGGAGAGACACATTCAATAAATTACGCCCACTCGCAACTCTTTGAAAGCAAGACAAACATCGCCATGGACAGACGATGCTATTATCCTGTGGTGAAAATAATGTACTCTGCTGTTTGGAAACAAAAAGAGTTTCGATTCAGAGGAAGCCTTTATAAGACAAATTGCAATACGGCGGAGTGGACCGTAAAATACCGAAGGCTTTAAGTCTAATATTGAAATATAATCGACTCGGCCTAATCTCAACAGCTCAGCAGCGTGGGTAACGTTGCGAATAAAGGCGTTACGCTTATCTGGTTACTTTGTAACTTTATTTTCTGGAAGACGCAACGCATTCTAAGACAGTTAAATGACCCACTGAACTGAAAAATGGCATATTATATTATATTATATTATATTATATTATATTATATTATATTATATTATATTATTATATTTTACTGCATTATATTACATTATTTTATATTATACTAGTCAAAGCATCCGCAAAATTTGCGGCGATATCGTGCAAAGGAAACGACCAAACTTCATCTAATCATTAACACCGCTCCTCTTTTTGTAATTAAATCGTGCACACATATTGTGTGTAACATATCGGTTAAGCTGAAAAAAAAAAAAAAATAAGCAACGCTTAAAATTAATGATTTTTCCAAACGCCAGCCTCTCTAAAAACCCTCCATGTTTGAAGAATTCGGTATCATTTATCAAAACACCAATTTGGCTGCAGACACCACAATAGTAGTGACGTCATTAGCATGAACCTCAATTTAAAAAATTGGAACAGGTAATTTGGGTATGGGGAAATCCATTGTTTACATATTTCTGAGACAAACAGAAAGAGCGCTGCCCACCTATTTGTTAAAAAAACAGGATCAGTTATGGTCGGTTTGTGACTTACACATGATGAAATAAGTGGAGAAATTAGTCCCCACGATGTGCGTGGGAGGAAGCGTTATTTGGTTGTTGGCTGTGCTAGCCAAGTCTATCTCTAGTCTAGAACTTGCATCTTTCTATCGGAAAGCACCAGTATTCGCACTGATGGTTCACACGGCCAAAGTCATGTTCATTCCATTGATTCTCCTCCTTTTCGTACTGATGATTATGTTCATTCGGGCGATCGCTACGTACATATTCTCGACCCGGCATCTGATACAAATGCTCAGTTTCAACTTCGGGGACCGGAAGTCAACATTTCAGGGACGAACCACAAAAACCAATGACGTATGGTCCATTTAAAAACAACGAAGTGGCACCGTAGTCACGAAACAAAGAAAATTTACGTAATTATCAAAATAACACTTGCGGACCGTTTAAGGCGAAGAAATTACCAAAAGAATCATCTTCAGACCAAAAGGAAGGTGCATGCAAATTTTTGGGTTGATTGGTGCACAAATAGTGGAGATATGGCTGTTACAAAATTTCACGAGTTTTTTTATAATATAAGATTACTATATGACAGTTCATTAAAAATACATTATCTTTATGATATTATTTTACATTAAATAATCACAGCTATTTTACATCACGTGATATCATGTCATATTGCCAAGCAGTAAACACAACAATTGGTATATTCGCAAACCAGTTCTGAGCTAAAAAAGAAACAGATTGTCGACTTCCAGAGCACATATCAAACTGATCTCAAGCAACTGGTCCAGTAGAACAAGTAGTTACGTATTTATGGGATTATCTAATGTCGTGTAGGGCATGGTGGCTCTATATATTTGCCGATCAACTTGTCTAGTCGGCTACTGGCTCCGTGTTAGATAAACGGGACCCCGTGCTCACAACAAAGTGATTTCAGCTGTTGGCCAATTCAATGCGAGGAGTCACATTTATCTTGTGAAAGCAAGGACATCACAATATAAACCGCCCAGCTCGCGAGTCGAACATACAACCTGTAGCCTTTACAGCCTTTTTCAGCTTTTGAGCCCGACTCACAAATCACACGGCCCAGGATATTCAAACTTATTTTAAAAGTCTAAAATTATGGGCAACAGACGATCTGAAAAATGATGTACATATCTATATTAATAAAACGCTTCAAAATTTGTGTCACAGATTTCTTGAGAACTACGTAATGTAAAAACATGCGGTTTTCACTTAAATTCGTAGAAAAATACACAAAAAGTAACTATACACATCAGTCCTTTTTATTTTTTTACCCTTTTAAAAAAAAAGAATGTGTATAGCAACGAAATACCATCTCCGATAGATTTTTTCAATCCGCCCGATTCGCCAATCGTCCAACTTTATCACGAGTCTAATGCATTCATCTATGATGCCTTTCGGTGCTCTAGGTATTCTTTCGCTGCTGGTGCGTTGCCTGACTGCCCATTTGTAAACTGGGGTGTTAGTCTTGTGTATACATAATAGGTGACCAAATGGCCGGGAAAGTGTGGTTCAGCAAGCTTGCTCGTCAAACCTACTACACTCCATCATTGCAGTCTTCTCTTTATTATATTAGCTCAAAACAATCCTATGACCAAGTAATAAGAAATGCTGTAAAAACAGAGAAAATATACTATAAACCTGTAAATAGTCTAATAAGTCATTGCAGGACGTACCATTCACGTCTTACGTCTTCAGACAAAACGGCTTATATTGGTCCCCTCTCCTCCCTGCCAAAATCGTTTTTTTTTCTTTTTGCACATTCAGTATCTTCATGTTAATACTCATCTCCCAACAAAATATTTCCTGTGAAATTTCGAAAGTCCTTGATGATGTAACAGAAATTAGACAAGCATTTTATTGAAGCAAAGAGCTATACCAAACAGAACCAATCAGTTTTCACAAAAACAGTTTTGGTAAAGATAATTCCCTTTGCTAAATGACGTTAGAATGTGTTCAGAAATATTGTAAATCATGACAAAATGAATTACTGGTCCGTGACCTTAACTTACTAGTACTATTGAGTCATCCTCATGGCGCACCAATACGTACCCAAGAAATATTCTTCAGCAATATTCATAAATATTTAATATTGTAATAGTACACAAGGGCAGCGAAAACGCTAGGTAATCCGGCGTAGCGAAAACATAAGCTATTCTGCGGCTGAAGAGAATGAAATGAGGCCATAATATTCAATGCCATTTGGTCGATACGACCATGAATATATAACTTATAATGAGAACTGTTATAGTGCTGATAAGGCGAAATGTCCATGAAAGCTATGAATTGTATTGAGAAGTAAATACTTTTGACTTGAGAAAGCCAAGATAGGTCGTGACGAAGGTGTGGAGGAGGGTAAGGGGCTTACTTAAGATAGGCTAGACTACTATAAAATATTATACGAGGGTCGTTTCATGCAACTTGTCTAGTCGGTTACAGGAAAACAAATTTCATTCTGTGGAGTGCTGGCCAATTTTTATTTATGTAAATGCTTGCGTCCAGAGCAACAAGTCCATGTGAAAATGCACTGACTTCACTTCAGTGTAGCTGGCTGTTGTAACTGACAGGACAATCTCTGTGGAATTGTCCAAGAGCAAACGGTGGCTCGGAGTCATCAGTTACATTCCCCAGATTGTCACGTCATAACACACTCGCTGAAGTCATGTTTTGGGGGTTTTTTTAGGTTCTGAGAAATTTAACACTCTCAACCTATTGCTCAAAGCAAAACAAGGCAGATGTGGTTTGGCTAGTCTACTTAATATATATATATATAATAACATGTCAAAATTCTACATTTGTTTTAGTAGGGAATAGAAGGTAAATTGAAGCTCATAGAAATATAAACGACTCATGTCATAAAAATGCAAGTGTGGAATGAGCGTGACCACACAGTTTTTGCCTTCTACACCATCTCAGCCCAAGTCCTCGGGCAGTACGACAGCCTTTCATCTCACTATTGAAGCTGCGACAGCCTATCGTTATCATCGGAAAGCGAGTCTTGCCTACAAATTACCGTGAACACTGCCTAGGTGAGACATATTTCCTGTCATATAATTATCTAATACTGGGCGTTTTTATATAAACTTTCTTTCCCGTAATGTCCGAAGCTCTCTTTTCCCGTAACGTTCGAAGGGACAGCAAGCTATCGATCTGCAAAGTCTCTCTGCAACATGAAGTTCTTTGCTCGTGGAAAACTGAGAAAGAAATAATGCTCCAGAGTGAAGTGTGCAACTGAATAAGGATAAGGATAAGGATAAGGATTACTTTATTTATCCACAAAGGGAAATTTACCTTGTTACAGTGTGCTTACAAAACATAAATATCTGTGCAAACACACACACTCCCTCGTTATCACGCATACACACACACATACTTCCAGACACACACCCACAAGCAACCACGAACACAAACATATGTAATAATACATCCCTACACATAAACACACACACACACACACATCACACACACCGCACATACACACACACACACACACACACACACAAACACACTTACACACACACATACACACACACACACACACACACACACACATACACAAACACACATAAACATACGAAGACTGTTACTCTGTTACAATCACTGCTCTCACGACGAGGAGTCTCGTTATTACAACAATAAAATATCCCATCATGCCATCCTTCATCTTTCATACCCTCGGCGGGCCTTTAAGTTGCAAAAAAATGGGAACATAATCCTTCAGCTGCTCCACAGAACGAAACTCAGAACTTCCAATGAAACGAATCTTTGAATTCTAAATATAAAGGGTGAGTTCATTTATATCTTAACCCTTGCAGAAGCCCTTGTGGAATTACTTGACCCCCAGACATCTCGTTGCTAATCTTATGACAGATAACCTTTAATATTGGAATTGGAATCTCAAAGACATCATTAAAGACAGTTGGAAATAACAAGTTTCCCAGATCTGAAGAAGTCTATCTGCTTGTGCCCTCCACAAGACTCTTGTTATGGACTATCACTCAAAAGGTAGAAGCCAGAGAGAAAATGAGATGACTTCAGGAATAGACGACATGATAGATCTCGCTCTGCGTCAAAAAAATGTTCATTCTGCACGTTCAAATCAGGAGAGGAGGAAATCTGAGATTTCAAGAAATTTGATCTAAGCTTCAGGAGTTTAATAGACTGGCGCTGAACAACGTAAATAGTACATCTGGTTTAGCTCTTGATACTGCATTTTTAATCCCAAGTAAATAACTGGAGAAATATTATATAGAGAGAGAGAGAAAGAGAGAGAGAGAGAACGAGAGAGAGAAAGAGAGAGAGAGAGAGAGAGAGAGAGAGAGAGAGATGGGTCAGGAAGAAAGAGATGTAAAGGATGAGAAAGATGGAAATATTGTGAACGTTTGTGTGTGTGTGTGTGTGTGTGTGAGAGAGAGAGAGAGAGAGAGAAAGAGAGATGTGTATGTGTGCGAGAGAGAGAGAGAGAGAGAGAGAGAGAGAGAGAGAGAGAAACAGACAGACAGACATATACGGACGGACGTATAGACAGACAGACAGACAGACAGACAGACAGACAGACAGACAGACAGACTGGAAGAAGGGAAGAGAGAGTCAATATTGGCAAAATTTTTCGAACAACATTTACCAACCTCTAATGCAGTAACTTCAATCCACGGCACACAACTCCACAAAGAAAACATCATGGGCATTAGCTTTTTGATGTGTTTACTGTACTGCCGATCCAAACCGAACAGCTAGCTTGTGAGCAAAAGTTAACTGGAAGTGAAGGAAATATCTCGTTTTGCAGCTACACATTTTCGCAGTGTTTAATTGTGATCCATTCCACTGCAGAAAACCGCAAAGTCAACCTCCCTTACTACATCACTTCTTTTTTGCTTAGCATCTAGATCTAGAGTCAGTTGAAAAGCTATGAACACAGTTTTCATCCGTTGCAAAGCTATGAACACAGTTTTCATCCGTTGCAAAGCTAAGAACTAAAGATGACCAAATAAAAAACAACCATTAATGCCGGCTATGCATTGGAGGTAGATACCGCGTTTTGCTTCCGCACAGTAATCTTTGCTATGGCTAATCCATAGTGTGGTACAACACAGTGGAAGAAGGGTCACCATTATTATGACTACATTGGGCGTCTGTTATACATTAATCCGGTCACTGCTGGTCGATACTTGACGCCGTGTGACCCTTACCGGCGTGGCTTGACGGAGATATTACTGGACGAATGAGAACAAGCTTTACCTAAAACTCAGTGGTTAGTCTATGTATATATCGAGGCACCAAAGGGCTGAGCCTGGTGTCGTATCGTAATTTCATTTGGCCGTCTTTCTATTCAGAAGTACAGTAGAGTGGAGCACGCATGATGCATACACCTTAGGACCGACCAAAAGTGTACTTAATAACAGAAATACGTATTAACCAAACACGCATCCTTAGAAGAGAGAAAGCAGGATTGAAAATACTGTACTCAGTACACGTGTTTACGTATTATGCGTGTTCGTATTAAATGTGCTCCTCTGTAGTGAAAACAGATGCACAATGGTATCGCGTGCCCTTTCGATAAGGGGTGCCAAATGAGGTGGCCTGGCATACTGTATATATCTGCTGGCCTTTCGAGTAATAATAGTTAGTAACGCACTATATACGCCAAATCTACATTGTTAATAAAATAGATGTTATGATGCGACTCACCCAGATCTACCGAGACCTACACAATTATTTTTCTTCATGTTAGCAAATCACATGTTTGCTGAAATCGCACAATAAACAGGAAATATGAATCACTGATTGACTTTCAAACTGCTCAGCAAAGAGAGTGCTTGTATGGCACAACAGAATACACCTGTATCACTAAACTAGACCAGTCGGAAGCCAAACCCTCGTTTTGAATTAGGAGAGTCGATCACCCGCTCAGGTAAATAGTAATAATAATAATGCGGTTTATAAGTCTCATATCCAGGCAAATGCCCGCTCATGCGACTTCACACTATTATTACCCCGGAAGGCCTGATCACTCTAGGACTTTCTCGACTCCTTGGGGAGCATACAGTGCCGCTGCCATTTATAGGCGCTGATCACCAGCATTCTGACAATATCCTCCACTGCCTATAGCCAGGTACCCATTTTACAGACGGGTGGACTGAGGAAAATGTGAATGAAATGCTTTGCCAGGGCACTCTTTATTTTTAACAAACCTTAATCTGATACAAACAAACGGTGATATATCTCTTTCATTAAATACAAAACAGCTTATACCGATTATGACGGGCTATAGAACCACTATGACTAATAATAGCAATCGTCATCATTTCCCTAGACACAATGACGAAGCAAATTTAGTGGAATAATTATACTGTTAATCAGAAGAACACCAGACATTTCACTCTCTTTATCTTACATTTCACGATTTTCTCCCAACAACTTACGGAAAGCCATTTTCCGCTTCGTAGGGGAAAATGATTTTTCGTAAAGCCATTTTACCCTACCCCGAAGAAAAATCCCTACAAGTGGCAACAGTTCTGCAACAACCGGGAAGAAGTAAAATGCCAAGATAGAGCATGCAGTGCACCCGAGCACTTCCTACACTCACTATGCGACGAGAAGGCAAAGACGGTCTTTTCTCTGGCAAGATGACGGATGAACCAACCTGGAAAACAGAAAGGAGTCAATGGGATTGCCTCAATCCGGTGGCCGTATACATAATCCATGCGTTAATAAACGTATTGCGTTAACCACGATGAACACTACTAATGTTTAAGAAGTGTCCCGTGGTTACCGCAATGCGTTAACTAACGTATGGATTATGCATACGGCCACGGGTGTCTCCAGGCTCACGGACTCCACCTGACGTGGCACAGTCTTTAAATAGACAGAGCCTACGTTCTAGCCGACAGTCATTGATGCCAGGTGGACTCCTAAAGAGTCAAATTAGGCTACTTCACACGTTCCTTGGCGGTATTTTGTTTACACCTTGGCCGTTTTCTTGTGTGTTGTTGTTGGCTCGCATCATTTCCAAGTGAAAACAGCATGGATTTTTCATGGAAGACCTGTCTTAAGAGAACATTAAATGCACACTTACTGACATGATTCGTTGCTTTACTTAATTTTATGTGCCATTTCATCACATTTTTACTGTTCTGTAAACGTGGTAATGTTTAACATTATTTCGTTTTTTTTAAACAATTGACTTCTTTTCAGTTTCTCTTGAGGGTTTTGATGCCGCTTATATGTCTATTTTTCAAGTTTGCTTGGCTCCTTCATTAAATTTGACCTGGCAGCTCTGCCAACAGCAGATAAAACAAAGATGATGACGAACCATGTCTTGATTAGTAAAAAAAAAATCTTATTTAACAGGAACTACAGAATGCATGAGGAGAGAAAATGAGGGTAAGTAAAATACATAGGCTTACATCAAACAGCGTATTATGAAGAAATGAAGAAGAAAGAACCACTACCTTGCTTCGTGCGTCGCATGTTTGTCAAAAAAGCAGCTTCTCAGAAAATCTCAGATTGATGAGGTTGCCTACATGTTTATGCACACACTGACTCTCCCCATTCATAAATACAGCTCCAGGGTTATTAATTTCAAAGCGGATATCTGAAATTCCATACGGATTTTAGGGCTTTATAAGGCTTCCAGCAAGGATTTACGGTTGAAGCTAATGGCAAACTTTGCAGATTTTCTTTCTTTTTATGTCGACATATTTTCACAAGAATGGAAGACAGAACGTGTATTCCAGAAAACGAACAGAAACCGCCCCAACAGTGGAAAAACACAGACTAAAATTGCAGAAAGAGCAAGTAAACAAGTGTCGTGACGTAGAACGTGTACAGCTAAAACAAAATGCTGACGCCATCAGTCTGCGAGTACAGACGTATAGATCTATGATATATCAATAACTTGCTTTCTTTTCTCGTACCTTTCGTCATAACAAATGTTGTTTTTAGCCACCATTCTATATTTGTTTTTAAATCTCAGTGGCTGTTTACTTCATAATTATCAATTTTTAACATACTGGTATGTACCCCCATTCTTTGAAAGGGACCACGGATGCTATAATTTGCCAAAGCAAAAATTCATGTACTTTGTTGTAACAATGATTAGATCTCGATTTAGAAATTAATCCTCTAATTAAAGAGCAGAAAGTTCCGAAAGTTGAACCACGTCAAGCATAAACCGATTGTGTATTGCATTTTTCCCATTAGCACTGGTGCTGAACGCAGCTCGATGTCAAAAACAACAGAATGGCCAGTGATAATTACAAATTATTGCTTGTTTGAGTGTTTACGTCACTCGTCAAAGATCCAAAAGGCACAATTACAAATGGTAACACGTCTTTTGTGGATTTTTGACTGGTTTCTGTCGCTTCTGGGCGGCCTTCTTGATGTCACAAATTTGAACTTGGAACCAATCCTCGTTCTGATGAGCTTGACAAGACCAATTTACCATAAAAGAGCACAAAAGGACCGTCCATAATTATAATGACCCTGCGTCACAGACACGAGGATGATCATCGCCAGATAATCTGTTCTTGCGGCAACACTCAGGCGTTGTGCTGTCTCTGTGTGCCTTCTGCAGCTTCAATACCTCCTGTGATCTTACTGCGCTATGATGGGCTGTCAAGAGCAGGTGACTCAGAGGAGTCTTCCAGAGGAGATTTGAGACTTAAGAGAGGTTCCTCTGTAAGTTACAGACCTGTAATTCTACTTTCACCATTGGGTCCTACAGCTTTGGGGTATTTCATCTCTCTTTTTCCTTCTTTTGGCAAGTCCTGCTTCCAGTAATAAGGGTTGGGGGGTGGGGAGNACTATGTCCATTTTACTTTATTTTGCCAGGCACGTTTTAGCCGTGGGCTGCAACTGTCAGGTCATGGGTGTGCTCGGGCGTAAGAGGAGGGGTTTGGCGTTGACCAGTGAAAAAGGTAGGATCTGTTTACAAATAGCAACCAAGCTCAAAATTTCAGTGAGCTTGCTGGGGTTGGGTCAGTCTTAAAACGTGGGCCACATAATGATCTTAAATCTAATATGGGTCTGGGTGAAAGATAAAACTTTGGATTCAGAGGGCAGCTCAAAATGCTAATAAAGCCCATAGAGGAAAAAAGGCCCCAATTTCATTACAGACCTGTAGCCTGTACATTCAGCAATGGCACTTGCACATAGGATTGTGTCTGGAAAGGCGATGTCATTTCCCTTATTAACAAGTTTCAGATTTTGTTATTCAGTGTGAAATCAGTCATCATCTTAATGTCCTCTGCTTAATCTCTTTGTACTCCTCCAAGCAAGCAAGCGAAGCAGGCAAGCAAGCAAGCAAGCAAGCAAGCAAGCAAGCAAGCAAGCAAGCAAGCAAGCAAGCATAAAATCCAAAATACATGCTGCCATGTAGTTCAATGCCCTTACATCAAAATGGCACACATTGTTTTTCTTAAGGTTCACTTTAATTCCAATGTGGTAAACGTCTATCTATGCTACTGCAAAACTATATAAATTCTGGAATTTTACCATCGGCAAGGAAACCACACCCAAGATCACCAACTATCCCATAATGATGTTAAAATAGACAGAAATCATTATAGAGTTAATAGAGTATCTAAAGTATATATTATTATATACAAACTGCGCATAAGTTTATATTAAGAAAAAAAAATGATGCCTCGAACTATGAACGGAACCGCCTAAACAATGGCAAAACATAAATATGTTTACATCAAGGAACGCTGTGCTTCTTTATATTCTTGCAGTTATCGGAAATACCTCAGAAATTTCAACAAGAGATTAAAAAAAAAATTGGATTATTTTTACCTCGTCACTAAAAATTAAATTAAAAGGAAACTTCTAGATGCTCAGTGTTGTTGCTCAGTATAATTGCAGTGTCATTAATGAGCTAGATCTAGCACGCAAGTTTCGAAGAGGCTATGTGAGCGGTTATCTATGCCCCGTTTCTGTTCTTAGAATCGGTATCCTGGGAATAACCCTAACGCTTTTCCGCTTTTGTTGTTATTGTTAAATTTTTACCATGCTTTTCCTGATATTAAAATTTCGATCAATATCCTCCCTGGATCTAAAAAGAGCGAGATAAACAGGAGGGAGGTTTAGAGTTAATTAATGGCTAAAAAGCTGAAGAGGTGTGGGGGGAAAGGGGATGGGGCATTGTGACTCTCCAGCTCCTGGAATCATGCTGAGATATGGGTGGTTTTNGGGGGGGGGGGGGGCAATGGAATGAGTGAGTGAGGATAGCAGGAAGAAAGAGAATGAAACAGAGAATATAGCAGAGGCTATGCAAATATAGAGGATAGTAAACTGAGAGGTTAGAACAACACGAGCATTAGACATATTAACAAGTTCCTCCATTTGCCGTCAACTTGCCTGACGCATCAAGCTTTGAGCTGCTATTCCAGTGGAAAATGAAGACAGGCCTGGTCAGAAACACTATCCTCATCCGTTATGGAATCTGACAACATATTAGAGGGATCAAAGACAGCTCATATTCCATGCTTGCTCAAGACAAGAGATGGCCGAGCTCTAATGTGGGGGGCCGAAGTAATGGTCCACCATGGGTGGAAACTATGGTCGGCTAGTTATTAGAAACTGAGGGATACTTTATATTGTTCAGTACTGTGCATTATGATGGAACACACACATACACAGACACATAGCACACAGACACACACGCAAACACACACAGATACCCACACACACACACACACACACACACAAACACACACACACACACATATCCACAGAATATTAGATATGAAGGGCTTTGTGCGAAAATCGAGAGTAAAAATCACTTCTGTAAGCAAAATTATTTAGCTTTGTGGGCAAATAGTCAGCAGTTTTAGATAAATTTGAGTTTTGGTGAGGCAAATTTGATGACTTCTATAGTGGAAAATTGTTCTTCCGTAGCCATTTTCCCAGAATTTTTACATGACATAAGGTTGACCCCTCGCCACGTCATACAACCACAACTCGGACAACAATAATGCTAGACTAGTTCAAAAATGTTTTCACCTACTGAGAGTATGTACATTAAGCTTTCATTTTATTCAATAACTTGATTAAGCCAAAAAGCGACTTATCATTATTGTCTATACTTTGTGCTGTGGCCAGACTATAACGTAACCACATGTG
The DNA here is from genome assembly GCA_033807755.1 of Ellobium chinense. NCBI lineage: Eukaryota > Metazoa > Mollusca > Gastropoda > Ellobiida > Ellobiidae > Ellobium > Ellobium chinense. The sequence continues at coordinate 113,866 of JAWQUT010000511.1, forward strand.
TTGCCTGGTTTGAGCTTTATGTTAAACAAGGCCTCCGTTGTTTTATGGTAACGCTTTTCACACAAAATTAATTATCTCAAAGCTTATTGATTCACTCTGCCACTTATATTACTTCCTCCTTTTGTACAACTACGACACCAAGCAACTGGGAAGATCACAGCTACAGGTCAGACCTATCACAATAAAGGAGATTGTCTTGGCTGGTCGGACCGACCCATTTTGCTTCAGAAGTAATCATCCCCAGGTGCCTGTAGTATATTAGTGTCTGAATCGTAAATATCACATCTGAGAGTGAGAACAAGGGCATAGATCTGGATAACAAAAACAAAAACTTCAAATTTAGTGCGAAAGACCTCTAGCGTGAGATCGGTCACTGAACCCCACCCTAAATGTCGCTCGCAATGTACGCAGTCTAATTATTCAGTCTGGTAAACGGCACGTACAGTATATCACATCGCTTTAGCACTCATGCCAAGATAGCGTCTCTTGGAGACACTCTGTAGAACGCAAACTTCCAACTATTAGAATGCATGTACAGTCGAATCCGTTTAAATATAGTCCGGATAATCGCAACCCCCACTTACTCGCAACATTTTTCACATATAAAATAGTATATGTCTACAAAAACACACAAAAAAAGTAACTGGATAGTCGCAACTCGTTTCACGGAACCGAAGGTGTTTATGTTTTAAGTCAAAGGCGTTTCAACCCTGTGTGCATTGCTGAAGTCTATGCTTACAACGGGTGCGAGTGACAGCGGACAGATCTCCTGTCAGGTGCCTGACACGGTGGGAACCCAGTGTAGTCTGCTGCAAGTATACATCATCATTGCGTTAATTCGGGCACTGCGGTTACTGGATGGATGGATGGATGGATGGATGGATGGATGGATGGATGGATGGATGGTTTGATGGAGTGTGGGTATAACAAGATTTATATATCTATGTCTGTAAATATTATAGGAGTACGTTAATGTGGAAGAAAGTAATTGTGGGGATTATAAGTATGTGAGAAGAAGCGAGAATGATGACGCACGAAAGACACAGTGACTTGCATGACAGACCATGAGAAAGTGGCGAGAATGGAAAGTGACTGATGCATAAGTTAACCATCAATTCTAGCACTTAATAATTATGTTTCTTCCTTCTTTCTTTCTTTCTTTCGTTCTGCTATATTCTTCCATTTCCTTCTATCTTTCTCTCCCTCCCTTTTTCTCACTTCTTTGCATTCGTCTTTACTTTCGTTGATTTGATATAGATTATGTATTGACGTTTTGTTATTGGCGCAGAGCCTAATAAAGGCTTTGAATTTTGAAACTTGGTAACTACTGATGTTTTGAATGTTTCTCATAAGTATCACTGTGGGCAAGTTTTCGCAAGGTTTATTAATACGGCCACTGATCTGGTAACTTGTACCGTAAACAGTTGTGTAGGAAGCCCTCCTGGAGATTTCAAGTGCGTGACATCAAATACAGACATCTAGACTAATCCATTACGGAAATACAAACAGCAGGGAAGGAAAAGCGTGGACTAGTAGACTAAAAACAGGCGAAACGCATTTATCTTGAGGAACCACCATGACACTCAAAACTGTATGACGTCATCATCACTAAACAGGTCAAACTGGACCAAGCGCAATAACTCTTCCACCGGTGACTCTGCAGTATTGTTCCTTTAATATATTTTTTAAATCTCTATTTCGCAGGCACGCAGAGAGTTTTTTGGTCTATCGCTATAAGTGGCTATATTCTCTTTAACCCATAAGCTGATATATGTTACGGTTACGTTTGGCACCATTTCGACCAGCCGTGTCTGGAAAATAATTATTTTTCTTTTCTAGTGCACTTATCTGTTCAATGAACGTGTCGGCGAGTTTGCAAACAATAGGTGGATACGGGTTAGTAAAAGGAACATTATAGTAGTAGGTAAGAGTTGGCGTATTATGCGGCCGTCCCGCCATAAACTGAACTTACGGGTTTGGATTATTTCGTGTCATTCACTGTTTCATTTTCTTCATGGGCTTACTGTGGTTTACACAGTATTGTACATAGACTGTTACTGTAGCATGGAAGACCGGCTGACTTTTGAGTTCTTGGCGCGCAGTGCGTCTGGCCAGCCACTAAGAGAAAGTGGTCATTCGAACTGGAGAACCTATGGCTAATAAGGCGGGGNGGGGGGGGGGGAGGAGTAATTATTTCAAATCCTGGATGGTTTCTTTGATTTTTACGTCTAAACCATGATCCAGTCACTCGCTAAATACCAAAAAAAACGCACATCTATAACAAGGACAGGTCTTTTGTAATTTTTGGCTGTACTATTAGATAGATAGATAGATAGATAGATAGATAGATAGATAGATAGATAGATAGATAGATAGATAGATAGATAGATAGATAGATAGAGAGAGAGAGAGAGAGAGAGAGAGAAAGAGAGAGAGAAAGAGAGAGAGAAAGAGAGAGAGAAAGAGAGAGAGAGAGGGAGGGAGAGAGAGAGAGAAAGAGAGAGATGGAACGGATGAATCGAAAATTTCAGTGTTTTGTCAAGGTCGGGAAAACGTAAAGAACACATCCAAATATGAAATTTGCCTAGACGACTAGACTTCACCCAAGCTCTGAGATCAATATCATCGAAAGAATATACATGTAAATGACAAGTGTCTTGATATGTACAGAATAGACCCTCGGCCTGAATTCTGCACGCTGAATTGTGGTCATCACGGGTATCTTTGACCTGAAGGCCGTGGTCTAGAATCTATTACTAAGGAAGAACCGCGTGAAGTTAACGGTCAACACCCCTGGTGTGGGGGTGCTTCCATAGTCCTTTGAGGATGGATAAAGGATTCCTTCAATTGACATAAAGGTATGAAGATGCCAATAGCACCTGGCATAAAAAATATGCAATTTTAAATAGTTCCTATAAAATCAGAATATTGGCCATGGGGAGGGGGGGAAGGGGTTGGATTTTAATTTCAAAGGCTTAGATAGGTGCAAATATATGTGTAGACTCAGAATAGGTGAGGTTTAGTCACTCAAGTATACAATTTGTGCTTGTTGCTAGGTGGGTAAGGTTACCCTGTTTACTGAGTGAAAAGGCCTAAAATATTAGGGTGTCTGCTTCACAATAAGTTCTCAAAATCTAACTGGTTCAGGTGCATTTTTTTTTGTGTCAAAATTTGGAGGAAGAGCTAAACTACATATTTGGAAAGTATTTTGAAACGGCACCCCAGGATAAGTTAATGAGAGGTGTAAAACCTAATATAGCCAACAGTGAAAAATACATTGGCATCTTCATACCTAAATGCGGGGTGTGCCTATTTCGTCATCCAAACAAATCAGAGTTTTAATTCGGTCTTTTCTCCAACAGTAGAAAAATGACCTGCAGCCTGTCAGAGTGAAGCATAAGTCGCTTTTTGACAAAGTCGAGTTATATTGGTATGATATAAAAAGTTAATGAGTATACTTTCAGTAAGTGACGAAAGAAAGTTCGCCTCCACATTATTATGACTCGATGAGGGGGGATGGTACTCCCTTGCAATGGAGAATATTCTCAGGAAATCGGAAGAATGATTTTTCTTCGATATAAGTCGTCTATATAGAATCTCTGGGTTTCAGTGATGGTAAATTGAGGGGGAACAAAAAAAAAATAATAATAAAGGTCTTGAATAGAGCTGGCATGAGAAGCTGCCACTGCTAAACAAAGTCAATGTCACGAAACTAATTTTCAACATTTTTTTGCCCACTGGGGATATAAGAGAGATAGAGAGAGAGAGAGAGAAAGAGAAAGAGAGAGAGAGGAGAGAGAGAGAAAGAGAGAGAGAGATAAAAAAGAGAGAGAGAGAGAGAGAGAGAGAGAGAGAGAGAGGGGGGGGAGAGAGAGAGAGAGAAAGAGAGAGAGAGAGAAAGGATTTAATCTGCGTCCTTAATTGGAAAGTCGCGACAACCCAGACGACCGACTTTCACGAAAATTGGTATGAAGAAAAACAAAAACATAACGGCTCTCTTTGTACCATAACAGTGGGAATTTTAAAACAATTCAGTTTTCACAATTACCTATCAAAACTCGGAACAATACTAATGCCCAACACAAGACGAATCTTAGAATGAGGTCCTTTATAGAATGATGAATCCACCGCGACGCATACGAAATACAACAAACACACTAACCTACACACTGTAAACTCCGAAGTTTTTAATCTCGTGGAATTGATTTCAGTGAAGTCTGGTCTGATCGTTTCAAGGATGTGTATATATATCGACGTCTGGTGCATCCGTGTGTCGGTTTGCTATCTGGGCTTCGTCTCGCCACCTAGTGAATTAAACTGGGAAACAATAAAGCCATGTCAACCAGTGAACTTCATTTTTTCAAACTGCAGCAGCCAGTCAGATTCCATGTTAAGTACTGTTCTGATTTGTACTATCTGTGCCAGCCAATAACAGCCAGTGTTTTAGATTGACGACAGTAAATCACATTCCTCAATATTTAGAATGTTTGGATTTCAGTGTCACGCACAGAGATGTCGCTCCTCAACTTCCGGGTTTGTTTATGCATTCTGTGCGCGTTACAGTATATAAACATTAGACTATCTTTTTTTTTTAAAACAGTTTTTGTCAGTTAATAGCCTTATTGTGTTGTTCCTATAATTTTTCTTTCTATATGCGCTGAATAAGTCTGTCTATGTGTTATTCGGATTGTTCTGGCTAGCACCTAATGAGGATCTTGAATTTGAACTAATGATATGTTGTGTTTGCCAGCTCTTGTATTTTGTCCATATTATTCATTGGAATAAAGGCGCAACAGTTCAATGGCTCTTTTATTGGAAGATCGCCTGGTAGTTTTTACAAGCCAGTAGAGTCTTATAACGAGTTTGTTTCATTAAATTAGTATTGCCTAGAACAAGGGTACTTAATTGCTAGGCCGTGGGCCAAAATATGACCTCACAAGGCCTACACAGTATTGACCAATCTCATGTATTTATCATGCATCGCAAACCACAACTCAAACAACCATTACTTCCGCTTTTCAGTTTTTCATTGTCAGAGGAATATGATTGGCTAATGTGGTCTGTTACACTGGCTCATACCGGCTGATGCATCACACTACTATTTCGCATAACACGGAAGTGAGCACTATAGGAGTTGCCTATTTAAAAACAATATACTACTAAACATCATAGAACGCATCACACTGTTCAGTATTATGTATTCTTCTTGAAGCATGCATTAATCTTTTAGACAGTATGACCCGTATGAAATAACAAAATTGCAATACTACTCCTCCCCCCCNGTTGGTTGCGCCTGGCCCTAGCGATATACACAGACTATAGATGCAATATGTTATCCATGCAGGTTTTACGTGATAAGTGTTTATCTGTTGAAATAAAATTGCCATAAATTTTTGCAACGCCATGGGTGGTCCGGTTATTAGTGCAGAGTTCCCTTCTTCTCGCCAACCATGATTACAATGTTTGTTTAAACCTGTTAATTTTCTTTAGCAGTTCCAGAAAGCCATAAATATTTCAAATCCTTGCGTCGTTTGACTAAGCGAAATTCGTATTGCAGAAAAAAAGCATCATGTATGGTATTTGAAAGCTTGCGCATTTACAGTGGGATCTCTTACCGTCGCAAGAACTGCATTAACCCTGCACGGTGAACGCTACTCAGGGTGCGTTCAGCACCGATACAGTAACGGTGGGAATTAATTTCCCATCGTTAATGTGCAAGCTCTGTTATTTGCAGCTCTATGCAGTTAAAGGGAACACTGCTTATCTTGATATTTACATAGAAAATACGCTGTTATGCGTTATGCTCAAAGCACAAGACGTTTAGCAGCATGTTTTCTGATGTTCTAAATAATAAGAAGTAATTTGAGAAATTGCTGTTCATTCACGGGCTTCAGACAAAGTATAGCCAGTGGAGTCTACCTAGAAAGTAAGAGAAATGCATACAAAAAAAAATATATTACAACGTGCGGATCCATGAATTTTCACACTCATGAAAAAGGATAAATTCAAAACACTCCTAACATTGCAAAATAGGGCATTTTCAATACAAACTTCCTTGGCAATAAGATGGGCCCCACTGAGCGCTTCTCTCCATTATTATGGCAAATTGCACTGTATCTCACCATTATATTAACTTCATTAACTTCATGTCTCATGACCTCGAACGTCTGAGCCTGTCCCTGAATTTTGAGCTAGCGAGATTCTACTGCATTCTGTTTAGGAGTTCTTCCTCCTCCTCTTCTTTTTTTTTTCTTCTTCTTCTTTCTCTTCTTCTTCGTCTTGTTATTATTAATATTATCATTATTGTTAAAAGACCGTACATTCACATCAAAGTAGAGTTGTCAGGACAGATCTAAACCTTGAAACAAAGCTCATTTAATCATCTGGATCTCTTGTGAAAATCTTACAACATAAAGTGAATATTCTATTCTAAAATTGAAAACCGTAGCCTATGCCCAAAGCACCTGTGCAAAAATAAAAAAAAGCTTTCCTCCCTCTTGCATTCCTGAAACATTTTTTAAAAAAAAAGGATAAAGATTCCTTTAATCTAAAACTCCCTGCAAAAAAAAAACAACCAAAATCAAAAAAACAAAACAGAGGGACTAAGTGAAGTCAATCATTTAAACTTCATTTTCCTTCTTCTCTCTTTTCCTGATTCTCGAGAACCAGCCCGTCGATCCCTATTCCACTCTTCTGTGATCGATAAAGCTATGCCAGTAATCATGTCCTGTAACAGGCTGAACACCGCTGAACTCTTTGACCAGCCAAAGTCAAATAAGGCGCCTTTAATTATTTACTACAGATGATTCCACTTAGCTGGAACACCTCGACAGCACGGAAAAAGTTGCGATAAAAAGAAGTTGCAATTATCAAGTTACTTCTTGTAAAGAAAACAAACGGTAATCTGTGGCTGCATGCTTAATCCTTACGATATTTAACGCACTGCAGTAATCGCAGGAAACTCCCTAAACATTAGTAGTGTTCACTGTAGTTAACGCAATACTTTAATCTGTATACATTATGCATACGGCCAATGTTATCTGATAAGAAAATCCGAGAGAACGGAATGTAACAATTAAACGGTTAGTGGTTAAATGGTGTTCATTGTATTAGGCGGAAGTCCCTTAGTGAATCTTTGTATTAGCTTAACAGTAGCCTTTTGTGTTGGTGTCCTGGTTTTGGCCGTTTTTGTCTTCTAGTCAATTCCGAAGGCGACGCCGAACGAGCTCTCAACGTCAACCAAATGCCAATGTCCTTTATTTATAATGCCATTTAGTTTCTCTTAACGAAGTTTATAAAACATGCTGTCTTTATTATCCTTGTGTGTGTGTGTGTGTGTGTGTGTGTGTG
>JAWQUT010000511.1:136691-156729 GCA_033807755.1 Ellobium chinense
GGGAAAGAGGGGCACAGAACGATATTTTTTCATCTTTTACTGTACACTTTTGATAAAGTGTACAGAAACTGAATGGAAATCCACCTCTTAGAAAGTAGCCAAAGAGTAGCCAAAAAGTAGCCAAGCAGCCATGGCTTAAATAATAACGAGCACCAATGCACTTAAAAAGTAGGCAAACTCGGCTACTTAACAGCAAATCTGGCAACACTGTACTGGACGCTAAGGGCGTCAGTGGGACAATCTTACAAGATCTGCGAAGGCAGCCTATTTAGGTTTGTGACACCTATTAGAGGGGCAAATCCCACATTGTGTACAAGCCAATTAATCCGCTAATATATAAAATCCCCCTTTTGGGGGCTCTGCCAGCCAGTGTTAGGGTGTAGAAATGTGTAAAATGACCTGTGATCTAAATAAAGCATCCAATTTTAAAGTTTCATGTACAATTTGAGCCTTCTAGATAAAAAAAAATAAAATATGTAAGCCTATGTATTAGCACGATGTCAAAACCAGCCAAATGAAAAATTGGGGACCAAATCAGAATTTGAGGTGATCTTTTCAAAAGACATTTGTGAAAAATTTTGGGCGTTGACCCCCCTTTTTCTTCTCCCTAAAAGATCGGGCAAAAGAAGTACTTTAACCTCCATGGAAGAAATTTCCCCAAATCACAGTGGTATATGTAGAATAACACAAAATGTTAATAGGGCCAAAAGAAGAAAAAACAATAGATGTCAAAGACCTTTATCTCTGACATTTCTAAGGCTGTAGGGTCGAATCCACTTACTCGCAACTGTATTCGAGCATAGAAAACGTTGTAGTTAACCAAATGGTGCAATTAAAGAGATGGTGGGATTGAACGACGCTGTTCTCGAACTTCCATACAGTTTCTGGCTTCCAAGAAAAGGGATGCAAATTACAAGAAAAGAAGGAGAGTGATATTGAATGAAATGCGGTGAGCTGGGGTCGAAGACACTTATTTTTTGTAATGACTTCAGTAGTGTTTGCTGTATCCAGGCTACAACCCCGAGATTTGGGAAAGGGATTTTTTCTTTGGCGGGGGCAGAGGGAGGGTTGGCGAGAGGGACTTGGGATGATAGCGACAATCACCGATCTATTAATAGAAATATAGCGCCATCCGTACTCTCAGCTCCAAAGGAACTTAAGATCTGCAAGTAAAAAAAGCGTTCCAATTTTCCAGTAAATTTCTGTTATATACCTCCATCCAATCCTTGAATCCAATCCTTGAATATTGTTGCGAAAAAGAGTAAACTACAGTTTAGCGGAGTTAACTTATAAACTGATGGCATTTTGTAATCTGACCAGTCATATTTCAGGTAACAAGTCGGCAGGACTCGAAATACGAAGCGATATAGATTAAGTAATGTCATTTATTTTAAACTAGTATGAACTCGGGAGCAACTTAAACGCGGCTGTGATCTTCTTTCAGTGAAAATATCCCAAAGTCTCAGCTTTCATCATAATAATTAGATTCTAGGTAATGGTACTTGAATCTTTCTCTCTTTCATTTCAAGCGCGCATGCGCGCGGGTGCGCGCGCGGTGCACACACACACACACACACACACACACACACACACACACACACACACACACACGCACTATACATATATACATATATACACAACAAACACACACTCTCTCTTTCACGTATGCACATGAATTTATCAATTTATCCTTATTTTAACTGCCTTGTAAATAGACTGATTAACGCAAAAAAAAAAAAAAATGATATACAATATACTGAATATACATAGCATATATTCTGTGGTCAGCTTGTGTCGTAGTTTTCCGTAGCCAGTTGTAATGCCAAGAAGGTCCGATTGCCTATTTCACTATCATAGCTATTTTTGTCGTCTGCCTTCTCGCCCGATCCCAGTAAACATGCTAAACCATGGTACTTTTACGACCATCAGCACGAAGGCCCGCAACGAAGAAAACTAAAGGGACATAATGCTTACGCCGGAGGGGGCAAAAGGGAAGTAAGCGAGGAGGCATGTTTTCCAAGTTCACTGTCACAGTCACTTCCGGTCGTCTAAATCATGCGAGAGTCCGTAACATATGAGATGAGAGGAAATGGTATTTCCCAGAAGATCGTTCTCACCGGACGCCCGGTACCCAGCGGCGGAAGTTGTTTATGCAATTCCTTTTCCCTACAGAGCTCCCATCCAGCAGACCTGTGCGGGGGCTAATTAGGGTAACTAATTTTCAAAGGTTAACCAGGTTAAAGCGTAGGCTGCTTAGGCGCAAAGTCCACTAATATCATGCATGTTAGAGCGTGTATTATGTTTTAGGGATAACATTAAGCGGCAAGCCAAAAGTAAGCTCCTTCGTAACGGCCTGAGGTGCTGTTTTGTGCTTCACCGCAATAGCTTCGGCGGGGAATTTGCGCAGCTTCTACCGTTTATTGGAAATTGGATTTTTTTTTTTTGCGGTACACTGGAAATGGAAGCTTGGCAAGACTTACCCATTGTTACGTGTCGCTTTTTAGTTCCCTACATCGAGTGTCCAGATTCTGAGACTTATAAACAAATTGGAAAATACTACAGTAAGTACTCTAGAGACGGATCCGATTATAAGTCCATAGCAGAGAGGATTCCGAACAGAAGACCTTGCATCTCATCTTACTGGGTAATTGGCTGTGAGTATGGGTGTTTAAATAAGGTATCTCGCTCCAGTGTGGACATGCCAAAGTGATCAATGACAGTGACAATGATCTTTATTAGCAGTCTTTTTAAAAGGAGGATACATAATACGGAGCATTACACTATCGAAATAGTTTTGAATTTGAATTATAAGGATAAGAAAATAGTGAGCATACATAACTCACATCCTCTCAGTACTCACGCAAACAATTTCATTATATGAGAGACAAATAATGCAACGTTTTTAATCACTGAATAATTAATTGTGCTTTCAGAGAGTTCTTTTGTCTAGAAGAACTATAAACTGTTACAGAAGAAATGGTTTTGAATATAATTTCCATATTATGTTTGCTAGATCACCATCTTTCCGAGGACTTAGGAGTCATTTTAGGCCGACCTGCAATTTCTCGTCCACTTTCCTTACGCGCTTAGGAAGGTAGAATTGGCGACGTGATGGTAATGGAATTAACTACAACGCATTGATACCGAAACGAAGCAAAAGTTTATAGCAGCGATGACTTGATTCAGCACAGACGTATAAATAGTGAGCTAGGGTAGATCATTCAGTTCCCTCTTAAGACGCCTGGCTATCGCTGACAATGAATAACACAAGGTCTTTGATACTGAGAAACACGACACCTTTATTTACAACACTGACACAAGAGAGGCAAGCAAGGCTTACGAAACAATAATTATGTTACATGGCACTTTTGCTCCACGCTCCTAATACTTCACACACTCACGCCTTAAATAATCTTCTACATTGAACTTCTAGAAGACTTCAGAATTGTTTTGACAATACCAGAGAGTTCGCAACGGGCTGGGATCAGATATTTTATTATGTTTTCAGATAACTGACTAAACTATAGTATATCTTAATCAAGTGATGCAATTTCGATGTCATCATCAATAAATATTATATAAGTGGGTTGTTGAACTCCCCCCGTGAAAGCCACAAATAATATGAACGAATACAATCATCATAATGGACGGGGACTTTTAAATTATGGATATACGATGACCAGCCATGGGGTATCGTAACCGCAAATGGCAAAAGCTTTCTTTCGATTGTAACGAGTCATTTGCTATTCTTAATCGCTCACCATTAATAGCAGCAGTTTGCAACAGTCGTAGGAAGTGGCGCTATGACCATGTGGTAAAGTTATCCATTTATAATGATGTTGTGGGTGGGACTGTGATAATGGGCGCAGTTGCTGCTTCAGGTATCAATAGACAATGATGACATATGGTGATGAAAGATGATAATGACGACGATAATGATGATGACGCTGACGATGTGTATCTTTAACAAGAAGAAGGATCACAATTGACTCTGAAATTTATGATTATCTAAATGTTGAATTATTTTAATGTATATTTGTGATATAATTATTATTGTATATGATGTTGTGGGTGGGACTGAGATAATGGGTGCAGTTGCTGCTTAAGGTACCAGTGCGTCAATGATGACTTATGGTGATGAAAGATGATGACGACGATGATGATGATGATGACGTTGACGATGTGTATCTTTAACACGAAGAAGGATCACAATTGACTCTGAAATTTATGATTATCTTATTGATGTATGATTTTAAAGTATATTTGTGATATAGTATTAAATATGATGCTGTGGGTAGGACTGTGATAATGGGGGCAGTTGCTGCTTAAGATATAAGTACATCAATGATGACTTATGATGATGAAAGATGATGACGATGATGATGATGATGATGATGATGACGCTGACCATGTGTTTCTTCAACACGAAGAAGGATCTTAATTTATGATTATTTTAATGATCTTATATTTGTGAATAGTATTAAATATGATATTGTGGGTGGGACTGAGATAATGGGCGCAATTGCTGTTTTGCGTATCATGACGACAATGATGACTAACGGTGATGAAAGATGATTTCGATGATGATATCTTTAACATATAGAAGGATCATAACTGACTCAGAAATATTTACATATTCTAATGAAAGCATATTTGTAATGTAGTCTAGTATTAAATATGATGTTGTGGGTGGGACTGTGACAATGGGGGCTGTTGCTGTTTCAGGTATCAGTATGGCAATAATGACTTCAGTGATAGAGATAATGACGACGATGATGATGATGATGGCAATGTGTATCTGTCACCTGAAGAAGGGTCACAAATCGACTCGAAAATCCGTGCATTTGTTTTTATTGATAACTTATATAGTGTAAAATGTATTGAAAGTGCCACTGTCAAATTCTTTATAAGCACTGTTATGATGAACCGTTTTAAGTTTTTATCATTGTTTCAAATGATGATGATGATGATGATGATGATGATGATGACGGCGACGACAATGTGTGTCTTTTACTTGAAGAAGGGTCACAATCGACCCGAAAATTCATGCACATTTTAATGATCTCATATTAGTAATATAGTATTAAATGTATTAAAATTGCTATTATCAAATTCTTAAGAAGAGCTGGCTTGAAGAAACTTTCTAGTTTTTTATTTTTATAATTGTTCCAAATGACGACAATGATGATGACGACGATGATGAGTAGAGATGGAGAGGTGGGTGGAGAACGTTGATGATGATGATGATGATGATTGTAGCCATTATGATAAGAAGGAAATGTAAAAAAAGTGATGAGGAATATTGTACACTCTAATGCATTTGTGCCAGGAGAGCATTTTTTAAAAACGTTTTACATACAATCGCTAAACTTCAATAGTATTAGAATTAATAAGTCCCTTGTTTTTCTTAACTTTCTTCATATTAAAGTTACTAACCTAAATCAAGACTTGAGAATACACTTTAAAAATGAATGATCTGTCTCATAGTGATGAAGAGGCCGCGATTACAATGATGCTAAAAATTTATTCAAGATCTCCTTCCACTTCAGCAATAAAACTGTTACAGTCTACTCCACTTAATGGAAGTCTCGATGGTCACGACTTTACACAATCCCCATAATAAAATGTTATTTTGATATTTAAAAAAAAATCGATGGGTAATCACAACGTTTTTGTCATGCTACCGAGGAATAGCAAGTTTGCGAAGTTGACTGTTTGCAATTTCACCCAGAATGAACTACTACAATGAAATTCCAGAGTACTCATAAAGAACGGGTATAAATGAACCCAAGTTACATGTTGAACACTCTGTTACGACTCAAAAGACTACTGTCCAAGAAAGACACATGAAAAGGATTCAGTATACATAACCAACAACAAAATAAACAACAAAATAAGGCAAATGAAAAACTTACCCCCCCCCCCCCCNCCCCCCCCCCCCCCAACACACACACACAAAAGATGCATATTATCATTATATGCAACTCTCATGTTGGGTTTTAGAGCGTTACTATGTGTTCAGGAAATAGGGAAAAAAAGTCACTCAGAAATAATAGCAGCATGAGGCACCATCTTTGATATGCAGAAGAAGAAGAAGAAGAAGAAGAAGAAGAAGAAGAAGAAGAAGAAGAAAAAGAAGAAAAAGAAGAAGAAGAAGAAAAAGAAGAAGAAGAAGAAGAAGAAAAAAGAAGAAAAAGAAGAGGAAGAAGAAGATGATGATGAAGAAGAAGAAGAAGAACTTCAACAACAATAACAACTACAACGACGTCAACGACGACGATAATGATGACTATACTTACCCACCATCAGAAGTCACATCATGACGCCCTTGTCCCAAAAGAATGACCCCTCATGGACGATCGGGTACCTCATTATAGCTGGTAGTCTTCAACTCTCTCCCGTCCTGTAGTTAACAACCACAACTAAGCAGACTCATAACCATGGTACTGTAACAACCTAGACTATTATTACCATCGGGTAATCACTGTTTTTATTCTGTTTTTCGGTGTGGGCTATTTATATTTTCCCAGCATCCTCGGAAGAAGAAAGAGTAACGAAAATTAAATCAAGCGTGGATAACGATCCCCTTAGCCATCGCTTTCCCAGGGACACTGGAGGTATGGTGTGCGGTGCTGGTGCCGCGAATGACAGTCAGGAGGTTGTTCCCGAGATGTCTGGTGTCACTAGGAAAACAGAAGGGGACGGACACTTTGTGAAGCGCTTCCATTTTGGTGCCACATTACATGACTCTAGTGTTCATTTTATCATTTCATACTGCTACTGCTACGGGCCAAAATGGAATGGGTAATGCGCTGAGCAACGACGAACGACTGAAAGTTTTGATAAGAACATAAGAAGAACAAGAACAAGAAGAAGAACAACAACAACAACAAGAATAACAACAACAAGAACATCATCAACAACAACAACAACAACAAAACAACACAACAACTACAAGAACAAATCTATCGGGACCTAGTCTAGCTATTCGTGGGGAAAACAAGCTTTCTATGGAGTACTTTATGCATATTTTACCACGCTTCTTGGAGAATAAAGCCTCAGAAGCCATAATTTCGTGACGTGCTAGTGGTGTTTGCAACACTTATATCATGGCCTCATTCATTAGCATACATCTCACCGTTGATTTTTCACACATCCTCCTCCGACATAAAGCCACTGACCAAACAAAAATGTCCACTAGTAGAGTTTAAATCGTAGATGGTGACCAGAATTGTTACAGTGCTCTCGCTTCCTATCTACGCAAAAGATACCACATTTCTAACTAACGTCTAGTAGATGACACACTTCCCCGCCGCGATTAGGTTGCAGCAAGCAAAAACGTACCCCTGCATTTTATGCAACAGTAATTTGGAGACAGCCGGCAGGTTGCGAAATTTCCCGAATTTGAATCCTATTAGCGACAGCTTTTTCTGAGGGAATTTTTACAGTATTTGAAGGTACCCTCTCCTTCGCGGCCGTACAAAAGTTTTACGCCTGGTTTCTGAGATAGCCATTGTTCTGCCGGAAAGAGGCAATAGAGTCTAACGCAGACAAAACACTTCTTGAAGACCAGCAATACCTCTTTCGTACTTATTTCGCAATGTGGTTAAGATTAACGTGGTCTCACTTTTAGACTGGAAAGTTTTTACTCATACGTCACTGTCTATTGTGATCACATCAAACTGCAGCTTATCGTTTTCTTTTCTTCTTTTTACTTTGCTGTCTAATATTACGTTTAGTTTATACATTTTGCCTGATGAAGAAAGCAATAACGGCCGAAAATCAGGTAGTTAAATTTTATTAAGTCTTTAACTTGGATTAATTTTACAGTCTGTTAGTTCTGTTCGGAGGAATTATACTATACATAGTAATTTGATTTCCATCAGGCATCCCTAGGATCCTACAGCCTCTGTGATTTTTATACTAGTATTTCCTATTACTTTTGCGTTGTTTTACTAGAGTGCTACTTACAGTACTTCATTCTTTTTCATGTGGAAAATGACTCTATTTTTCAGTTTAGTGCTCTTTGGACAATTTTGGAACATTTTTCGCCGAGGCCTGATGGGATGAATTATTTATAGGGAAATTATTGAGATATAGAGGAAGGAAGTCAAAATACACCATGATTCATGAAGACCTACTTGTGAAATGCACGTTTCTAGGCTGCGCGGTGCGCTCCTAAGGTTGTGGCTATTGTGGATATGTAGCAGGATGTAGAAATTGTTGAAAAATATAACTAACTAGCTGAGGAACCCGGCCCTGATAGGAAAGGAAGTGATGGAGTGAGGAATACCAAATGTCCATTTAAACAATAATTAATATTGTGTCTCTCCACTTTCTACCCCTTTCACCCATATCTCTAACCTCTTGAATTTGTGGTTCCTCCCCGATGAAATCTTTTGCGAACGCAAATTTTGATGACATTATCCACTAGCAAAATTTTGTTCGTCTCTGGACCAGGATTACCAATAGCCGTAGACGCACAGGAGTTTTTTGTGAAATATTTTTTTTTCTTAATTTAGAGGTTTCAAATAGCACAAATCAAAGGCCATCATGATCCCCGGTGTATGTTTTTGTACCTTCCTGCTAAATTTCAAGTAAGTAGCCACGGTAGATGTCCGGAAAAGAGTGATACATGTGTTTCCAAGTTACCAAATTTATAATAGATTAGGCGTCATTGTTGACAATAAAACTTTTGTGGTACCACCATTCTGATGAGGTAAATGAAACATACCAGCGTCTGTACTTTAATCGCAGGCTCAGACATTTAAAGGTACACAATAATCTCAGTTGTTCTATACCTGAACCATTGAAAGAATAATATTCAATTTAGGCGTAATATGCTGGGCTTGCAACATCACAAACAGAGATAAGAACGAACAACACAAAATAAAAAAAAAACCCCAGATAAAATACCTACTTACCATCTATTGAAGAGGTACGTACAATGTGAACGCAAAAATCGATAAAGTAAAGAAAATCCTCTCTGAACTGAACATCCTCTGTTCTATAAATATAAAACAGAAGCATACCGAAATTTCTTTGTGCCACATTCAGTCATATTAGTGCGAAATTCTCCTTCACAGTAAATAGAAAAGATGTGTTATACCAGTTGAAAATCCATTGTGAAGCACAGTGCACAGTATGCTTTGTTGACTGAGAAAGGCCAAGGTTGAGGTGAGCGAGTGTGGCGAGTGAGGTTTTTTTTATTATTATTATTATTATTATTATGGTGTCGATGACCATGAACTTTTCTCTATGTCACCTTTCCGGACGGTTGGATGCGTGCAAAGAATGTTATTGTCTTTTGTTATTGTCTGTTATTATTATTGCTGTAGGCCTATACATCTGTACTGTGATTAAGCCAATTTTCTATTTTACCGCAATAAAGTTATTTTTATCTCATCTTATTTTATGACGTATTATTTAATGATAGACGGTTTCTAATAAAGTGAAGTTTTAAAAACAGAATGACATTTATTGGGAGAATGAACTATATATTTAATAAGTTCCGAAGTGAAAATGTATAGATTTGCAGCTGTTTAAGCAGACTGTGCTTTTCCTAAGCATCAAAATGTCGCAGCTAATGGTGTAGAAATGCTAATATTCAAAATTAACAGAAAATGAATCGTTGCCCAACGAAACGGTTGAGTCTGGACTTAAGAATGGAATCATGTAGTTTAATGAATAGCTTTTGTTGAAAATTGCCTATATAAGTCTATGAACAAAAAAATCACTGTCTTCAAGTAGGCGTAAATATATATTATTTTTAGGGCACTTAGGGCTATGTACATTATTAAATAGGAGGCAAGAAAATCATTTACCAATAATGTATCTGAGTGAATAGAGTTGTTGAAAAACACCAATGAAAAGGCTACGAACAAAACTTTTCTTTCTTACGGCAAGCTTAGATACTGATTCTAGGACACTAATTTACATTACTTTATAGGAGACACGATGACTACTGCGTCTGTTTTTAGCATTTAATGGAGGAAAGAATCCGAAAGGGAAGATAGACATCCTAGCAGAAACATTGCCATTTGTGACCCAGCATGTATCAGTTCGAACTTCTCGTATCCGATGCTGGGTAGTGATATTTCATGTCAAACACCAAAGGCAGGAGAGTGGAATGGAACAGCCGCACTAAACTAAGACAAATCTTGCGCACGTTGTTGTCAAACTGTACAAAATGATCTTCAGTTTACTACAAATAGTGCTATTTCTTTAGCATCAATATTTTGGATAAAAAATGGTAATATTTTGTTAATACCATAGAATCAACCGTCTGTATAGATTCGGTCACAAGAATGCTCTTCTTTCTCTAAGCTATATTTATACCATTCTTAGTGTTTTTCACCAAACATATTATGTCAGTTTTGGACTGATTTTTAGATGATTGGAAAGGTTACGTGACTGTCAACATGGATGACTGTGGTGGTGGTGGTGGTGGCTGTCTGTCTGTCTGTCTGCCTGACAGGCTGTCTGTCTGTCTGTCTGCCTGTCTGTCTGTCTGTCTGTCTGTCTGTCTGTCTGTCTGTCTGTCTGCAAGCTCTCTGGCTTTGCCTGTTCGGCGAAGCTGTCAGTTTTTTCTCTTCAACCGTCTATCCGCCTCCTGTTCTTACTGTTTACCTGCTCTCCTGCCTGTTTACCTGCCTGTCCGCCTGCCTGTCTGCCTGCCAGCTATTCACGTGGATCTGATCTGACCTCAGTAGCCTATCTGGACGAACAGATCTGGATATGAACTGTAGGTATTTTGGATGTTTGATCTAAACTCTAATTTTCTGTCTAAATTAAAGTTCAGTTCACATCTGCCTCGAAGATGCCAACTTCAAGAAGCAGGAGGAACTGATCTGATCTGAAAATTTTCAGTTTTAATATAACTGAGCTAACCGTGATCTTATAGCTTTTTTTGTTTTTCTTTAGTGAACTGAACTTGATCTGAACTGAACTTTTTTGTTGAACTTGCCCAACCCTACTGCCAGCCGGCCTGCCTGTTTACACCATCTGTCTGGCTATGGCACTTTTGCGTTAGTGAAGCTGCAGCTGAAGTGGCTGACGTCACAATGGTATGGAAACTACGTGAGAAGAATAGTGCACAACGTCAGTCCATTCTCGCCGTGACACTGTCTCTCCCCCTCACCCCCCACCCCTCCCCACTCGCCTCACCATCTCCTCCCCCTTCTCTCGCCTCTGCCTCCACATCATCCTAACATTTCCTTCTATTTCATTCTCTGTACAGAGTTTCTGAATCAACAAGAAAATCAAGCTGTCTTAAAAACAACAACAGCTATTGATTTAATGTGGCGTCTAGTCAAAGGAGGAGGAAAAACATAACATCAACAAAGGCTCAGAAAGTGCAAGGGTAATGACAGTGATTTTAAGCCCTTTTTTTTTCTGGAAGATGGGGGATATGAGTATTTATAAGGTGAGGGGGCAGATTTAGGGTTCTGGAAGCACCAAGAAAGCTGCGGACCCCCCCCCCCCCCCCCCCCCCCCCCCCNCTCCTTCGGTAGCGCCCATGATGCAAGAGAAATAATGAGTAGAACGTCTTTTTCTGCAGAGTTAGGAGAGAGAACGAAAGAAAACATCGGAAATCGTGTGAGAGTGAGAGAGGGATGAAGAGAGAGCAAACAAAGCGTGAGTGAGTGAGTGAGTGAGTGAGTGAGTGAGTGAGTGAGTGAGTGAGTGAGTGAGTGAGTGAGTGAGTGAGTGAGTGAGTGAGTGAGTGAGTGAATGAGAGAAACAGAGAGATAGACACACACAGACAGAGCGAGGGAGACAGAGAGAATATATCACTAGTTTAATTTTTTATACTCGTAGAGTGGGCTCCCAAGAAATATGATTCCTTTCCTCTGCGGAGAGAGCAGAAAGAAAGAAAGAGAAAAAAAAAAGAAATTGGAGAGTGAGTGAAAGGAGGAGAGAGAAAAAAAGAGAGAAAGCGAGTGAGAGAATATCAGTAATAGAAAGAAATGTGTTCAGTTAACAAGCATAATTAAGGGGGACCTTGCAGGAAGACTTATTTGCCCAAGGACCCCACATAACCACAAAACGCTCATGCCTGGGGATGGATGAATGAGTGAGAACTTTATTTGATGTGTCCCATGACAGCATCATAAACAACAACAACAACAACAACAACAACAACAACAACAACAACAACAACAACAGCAACAGCAACAGCAACAACAAATGACAGATCCCATCATGGAAAATCGTTTATTACAAAGTGATAAGAAACATGCATTATAACAACGTTATGATTAATGATATCTAACAACAACATGAAAATGAAAGGAACAGCGAGTGTTGCAAAATGTAACAATAGATCAAAGCCGGTCTTCACAGAGAATAATCGATCCAGATCTAAATGATATTTACTTGAGTGCAATGTTTTTCCCCCGCTCTCTCCGCCCACAACTAGAGACTTTTGAACCATCTGAATAAAGGAACGTACGAGTACGTCGAGGTCTAGTCTCAAAAGCATTCGTCCAAGGTGCGTTTTGGATCATTGGGTATCCTATCGCCCCTAGCACACACGGTCTGTCTCTCTCGCTTTGAGATATCTATCTATCTATCTATCTATCTATCTATCTATCTATCTATCTATCTATCTATCTATCTATCTATCTATCTATCTATCTATCTATCTATCTATCTATCTGTCTGTCTGCTTGTCTGTCTGTCTGTCTGTTTTAATAGACCACTGTCAGTAGACTATGCCCTGTGATATCATCTCTTAGCATTGCTGATCTCATCCGTAGAATGGGGGNGGGGGGGGGGGGGGGGTTAGTATAGTTATTGTCTAATTCAGTTTCTATATCGATCAGTGGTACTTGCATTATTTTTGAAGATGAGTAACTTCACACAGATCACGACTCCTTTTTTGTGAGTCATTTAGAAAGATACCTAGCATTACATTGTATACTATTTTCTAATGATATTTTTGGCAGGAATTCTGAAATGGGACCTTCAATGGCATTGCGTTTTTTGCAGTATACCTAACAAAGAAAGACCTAAAAAGATTCAATGGACAGGAGTAGATATTGTTTCACAGTTTTAAAAAAGCCACGAACCATTCAAAAATCCATTTTCCGGAATGAAAATATAATGTGGACTTATAAGGCTGTGAAGTACATCATGACCCTGTCCCTTTAAAGAAATTTATAATGGCAATTCTCCAGCTGTCGGTAAAAAAAAGTAGGGGAAATGCTGACATCATTTTTGGACGAATGAAAAATGCAGATGTATGTACATAAATTCATATAGTCAAATTTATAAGCGTAACCTGAAAATCGAGTGACACAAATCTCAGGAGGGTTATATCGATTGCTGGTGTATTTTGACATTTTTGCTCTAGTCTTTGCACCAGTATGTCCTGCGTGTGTCATACCGTCATACCGTAATTTGATACTAGTGTTGACACACAGTGACCCAATAAAATTTACTAACCTCATAATATTTACGGCTAGCGTAATATTTTTTAAAGAAGTTTAGTCATACAAAACTACAGCCATCTTGAACGATGCCCAAGAAGTATATTACAGTGTATACAATTCAGTAAATCATCCCTGTGTTTTGGAAAGGCTTAAGTCAGATTTAGTCATCTTTCAGTAGGGATACCATGTTGTGTAAGGGGTCAAGGCCCATGCTGACATGTTAAAACAATAGAATGTCCCGGTGTATTCCCAACAAAATTGTAGTCGCAGTGATACATAATGACTCTTGTTGTTAGCTTTGCCAAAAAAAAAAAAACAACGTTTGCCCGCAATTTCTCAGAAATGTGAAAAATGACTCAGGCCATTTTCGAAACTTAGACGGAATATACGCCAACTTTGTCCCTGTTCTCATAAGCGACTTGTTCTCATAAGCGATTTGTTCCCAATGTTCGATTTGAAGGCATTTGTCACAAAACATATTATCCACCAATTTGACTTCTTAGCTTAGCTAGCTTACTTTAGCTAGCTGTAGGTGTTTTTTTATAAAATACACAGGTATTTCTATGTCCTGAAATGCCATTTCTCCTACAATTTTTCACCGTTAAATAGCACTTTTCTTTGAAGACATGTATTTTATGTTTTATCTAGTCACTTTTGCCATGACCCCCTACTGGAGTTGAGGCGTTTTATGGTAAAGCAGTTCACTTGTTTTCATGCAACAAGCAGCTACTCCCATCCTATGTTCCCTAGAGACACACACTGTCAGTTTCAATTTCGAAGAGAGCTAATCAGGGATTCTACGAGAACGCAACGGCTACGAAAATGCGTGTCAACTATAGACCACTTGTTTCCGCTAGTTAAAATCCGTTGCTAAGGCCTGGCAAAACTTCACAGAGGTCTTAAGATTGCGGTCAAGAGCGGTCGTGGAGACAAGGTTCTATCCAACTATCTATCCTGAGTTCTAGTGATTCCGGCATAATCAGCTGACGTATTTTGTGAGCTGGAAGAAATCAGGGCAAACTGGTTTAGTGCAAGACAGAGGTTCTCACATTTTAGCCTAAAGGTTCCTTGTCTCTCGAACTGCTTGTCACATCATACTGCTTCATAATACTCTAAGTGTTTCGGATAATAACACTGCAATGCAAGCATTTAATCTAGGATGGCGATTAAAAAAACTATTTTTAAAAGTTCTGGCAAACATCAACATTGCCATGCATGCATCCAATCTAAGATGACGATTTTAGACAATGATAACAATCCGGCAAACACCTATCACCCGATTCCAATTTTCTTTTTCTCATTTCTCATACATGCTAATGGCTTTTGTAAATATCTTCATAGGTCTGAAGTCAAAAAGTTTGGCTGGATAACTTGCTGCACGTATAATATGGTTCGATTGAGGACTGAACTTAAAGATCAGTTAAGCCTCTCTGCCTCTTCTGCCCTTATTGTATTTACTCATAACAACATCCATTCTTCGAATGGATTTGCACTATTGAAAATAGGACGGAGTATAGGCCTATGGCAAACAAACGACAAAGCGTAGTGCAATCACTGACCAGTGAACTGAGACCAAGATAAGCAAAGCATTTTGCATACAGCTTTTTCTTGCCAAGATTCTCAGTCAGGATTCTATGCACTATAGATTTTGGTACATCTACTTTTTCAGAAATCTCTAGTCTTTCGTCTGTCCTCCTCAACGGCAGATTTGACATTTTTAACATTTTCTTCAGACACAGATGCGACAGGGTGCCTACAACGTTCAGAGTCATCGACATTGATCCGCCCATTTTTCTTCTCTTTTACCCATTTTCTGACCTTTTGAATACATGGACATTTGTCCCCTAGTGCAGCTGAAAGGATCATTGTGCATTTCTATTGTTATTTTCCCTAGAAGGACCATAAATTTGATGATTACACGAACATCATAAAGTGAGAATCAATTCTGCATAACGTTGACATCCATGGCGTGAGCAGATTCTGAAGTCACCGCCTGACTGTCTACTAGTAACGATATTTCCATTTCCGCTCAAACTAAAATAACCATTTTTAGTGTAGATAGTAAACTTATTCCATAATTGTACCTTGTGAATTTTGAAGAAAATCCGCGAATTATTTTCGTAGATAGAGAATAGAGAAACGGACTTTTGGGACAAACCTCGTAACTATTGCTTCAGCAAATTCGAAACAACAACTGGAGGCTACTCGAAGCCTTACAAAGAAGAATTAGTTTTTCAAAATATATTTAATCTCTAAATGAGAAATGCTGAGCCCTCCACACACGTCAGCATAGAAATCAGATATCTTTAATATAATGCGGATGACAGAGATTATAACTGACTTTCATTCTATATTGTCGCAACGATAGCGCATATTTGCTATTTGACTTCACTTTTCCGCAGGTGTATAAAATCGTTGCGCCTCTGCCTACTTTTCTCGTTACATGAGAAAAATGTAAATATGAAATCAGATAAATGAAAAAAAAAGCAACCAATAGTATACTTAAGCATATAATTATGGATTTACATATCATGACAACTGTCAAATAAACATTAAGCATCATAAAATGTACAAAAACTTGCGAAGTAGCCAGCCGTTTTGCTGTCACAAAATGGCCTTTCTTGTGCTCATCTCCCCACTAACTCACTCTTTCTACTTTTCAAACATCTTCTT
Source organism: Ellobium chinense (assembly GCA_033807755.1). Taxonomy (NCBI): domain Eukaryota; kingdom Metazoa; phylum Mollusca; class Gastropoda; order Ellobiida; family Ellobiidae; genus Ellobium; species Ellobium chinense. The sequence goes on from JAWQUT010000511.1 coordinate 152,801, forward strand.
TCACTCATTCTGTTATTCGCTGTTTCTTCAAGCTGCTCAGTAAATCTTATATTTCACTTAAGGGGATCATAACGCTGATCGTTTATTTGTACATCTCATCCAATCTTTTCTCCATCTCTCTTTCTCTTCTACTTCCTCCCTTACATTTATTCATTCACATAGAGGCTTCACCCACCCCTTATCATCTTTCCCCTTCTGTCTGTCTCCTTCCTCGCTCGTATTTTTCAATCTTTCTGTTCGTTCCCAACTTAATAAAATAAGTCAACATGGGAACAGGATTTCTGTCTGGATAATTATAATGCTGGTGGTAGCTGTATCTGTCATCTCTTTTCTCTCTCATTCCTTGCATTTTGCGTCCATCTCATAATATTCCATTCCTCCTCTTTGCTATTATTCTATCACTTTCTCTCTTTCTCTTTCAAACATACTCTCTTTTACTTTCTTTAATCAGCTCTCTAAAGACTCTTCCTCAGCCAAATCCGTGTATGCAAATATGACCTGAACAAAGAATGCTAATGAACACTTCTCTTTCTTTCTCTCTCCCTCTCTCTTTTTCTTCTTCTTCTCTTTCTCTCTCTCTCTCTTTCTCTCTCTTCCTGTCTCTCTCTCATCGTTTACATTTCTCTCGTCACAGATCAATCAAGTAAGAAGATTTCGATTTTTTGCGATCATAATGCAATGGGTAGTCTATATTATTTTGATGCGCCTGATGAAAAAAAAATATAATTCTAGACGTTTGCACTTTTGATGAATTAAAACTCGTTACCAAGATTTGCAGGTTGTAATGTGCTGTTTCTAAGGAGGGTATACAGGATAATAATACCAGCTGCACCACTTTTTCTTAAAATTGGAAAAGGTACATAAAAAAAACTACAGACAAACAAGCCTCCCGGACACTTACGTTATTCTTCCATGTCGGACGCTGACTAATGGTTCAGGAATTATTTTCACAATACTCTAAATATCTTTTTACAGTTACTTCAAAATATATATACATATATCAAGAGATTCAGTTAAAGAAACAATACTTCAGGAATTCACAAAAACATTGATAATGCCTCAAAAAGTTTTACATAGAATATGTTGAAAAAAAAAAAAGAAGAATATTTCAAGAGATTCATAACGAAGCCTATCAGTGCCTCGGGAACTTAAAACAAATGTAATAGCAGTCTACTCCAAAAATCTATATAAAGGGAGTTAAAGGAAGAATGTTTCAGGAATTCACAAAGCAAAAAAAAAAAAACAGTGCTCCAAAAGTTTCTATAGAAACTGTAAAAGCATATTTCAAGAAATTTGAACGAAGGCCACCAGTACCCCAGGAACTTAAAATAAATGTTGTAGTAGTTTACTCCAAAAATCTATATGAAGGCAATTAAAGAAAAATGTCCAAGTAATTCACAAAAAGGGGGATTGTAAATAGTTTCACATTGGAATTAATGTATACAATATTTCAAGAGATTCATTATGAAGTTCACCAGTACTTCAGGAACTTTAAAAGAATATAACAGTAGTCTACTCCAAATATCTATACGAAGGAAGTTTAGAAAAAATTCCAAAAAATTTATATGAAGACAAATTCATCGAAAGTCTTAAATATTTCAAAAGATTTAAGGAAAGCCCACAAGATTTTCGGAATTAACATCATACACTGTTCAACAATACAGGAAAACCCTTGCAAGAGAGTTGTAAACAAAATTATTTCTGGAAATTCATGGTGGAATTCTTTAAGAGTAATATAACACATGTAGCGAAAATATATGAACATACATATAAATAAGCAGTATCTAAAAACAATACTGACGACTTTATAACAACTGCAGAAAAACTGCAACAATGAATTGTATAATATGCGTGTAACAAATACATGGATATATTTCAAAGACATGGGTGGTACACCCTCTTTGATTCGGTGGCAGGATCTATTCGCATGTCTGGATTTCAGCTTCGAGGCCGGTTACGTGAAGTTTCACCCTTTCCTTTTTTTTTTAGCTTAGACACTTGCATTATCCTCTTAATTTATTTCAAACCAAGGACCTGCTAACCCATCGTCTGATTTTGTAAGGTCTTTGCTGTGCATACACATTATTTCTTTTTACGTGCCCAACTTTGTTATGGTCTTGATGGCTCAGTGATTGCTACTTGGGTTTCAGAGTAGCTACGAGTGGCAGGCTTTCACTATTTGCTGTCGATAGTAGGCTACCAATGCAACCTCTAAAGACGTTGGTCCTAGGGGTTCGTCTACTTAAGTGGTATGTCCCTTTCACTGTGGCTATGGGTGACAGGTCTCACCACCCGCTGTAGTTGGAACAAATGCCACCTACACAGGCGTTGGTTCCAGAGCTTTCCCTATTTAGGTGGTATACCTCCTATAAATAAAGATTGCTATTTCAAAACTTATTAACACGATGCCGGTACTTCAGGACGTTATAACCAACCTCCAACAACTTACAATAAGTGCGTTGCAAGAACAATATAACAATATCCAGTCTCCAAACACATGTAGCGACTGCATGGACTGCATGAAGAGTACGTACAAGTTTCAGCGACCAAAACTTAGAACAGATGTACCAGTGCTCCAAACATTATCACCACCCAGCTGCTCAGTAGGGCTGTACTTGATGCTGGTCGGCAGTAAAGATGGTCAAATCTGAAACAAATACAAGGTTCCCAGGATTGAATCCATCTATACTACTTACAACCAATCCGGTCATTCACATATTTTTTTTTTCAAATAAGAGTTCGGCGCTTTAACTTTCATGTTTCAAAGATGCTGTACAACCATTACACCTCTTAATCGTAAAGTTTTCATCCCTCATTCGCCATGGACTTATCATTATGTGGATTCGAAAGTGCTAAGCTTGGGCAGGATATTTAGACCTTGTTAATGACCTCCACGTGTACAGTGACGTCAACTGACTAGTCAGTCGAAATGTCTTAAATATCGGTAGAGCTTCATACTACCCAGTGGCTTGTATGCATAATCTGTACATTAGTTAACGTATTGCGTTAACTCTGGTGAACACTACTAATGTCTTAGAAGTTCCCTATGGTTACCGCATTACGTTAACTAACCTAAGGATTAATCATACAGCCACAGCAACGATAACTTCCACTGAGGCTCCATCTTGCAGTTGTGAATGTAAGGCGTTCCATAGAATGAAGAGAGAGTGTGACCGACTACCCGGATTTGTGAAGTCGATTTTCATTGGTTGATTCTTCGGGATGTGACCATAGACCTTCTAGTGACTATCGTAACGATAAACTCTTAGGTGTGATGATATAGAGTGTAGTGTAAGTTTCATCTTGCCTTGGCGGTCCAATTGGACAGATAACATTTTTTTTTAATGCAGAAAAATAAAGTAAGTCTGACAGGCACATTAATGCACACAAAATTCATTCTAAACACTCGCCCTTCTTCTCTCGTTAGACACAGCAGTAAATTTAAGGAAAAACTACTTCTTTATACGACAAAACACCGCAAGATCCTCTAACCAAAAATTACGATTTCACAGTGTTTTGTCGTTGCAAGCTAGCTTTATTCGTTTTAGCTTATACTCACCTGCTAAAGATCCCTGCCTTCTTCTTTTCATATTCCAGCTCTACAAAGGATCCTTCAAACCATTCTTTCCCATCAGCGTGCCAGTATTCAAACCCAAGTCGACACTTGCACGTGTAGGAGCCGCGCAAAAAGGGAAATCCCGCTTGTGCTCCGCACTGCATGAAAGAGAAAATTTTGATTATGACTAGGCCTATGGAGGTTATAAATTTAGTGGAGGGCATACCAGGAGCGTTACCCTTACAGATCGATTCTGTCACAACGTGCCTGCGTCCATTCTGACGCCATATCCATCAGGGCAATGATTGTCCTCTCGACACAAATCATAGAACGGGCCCGAACAGATATTTCATTCTTAATTAGGCCTATTAAT
>JAWQUT010000511.1:156995-167222 GCA_033807755.1 Ellobium chinense
ATTTTCCCGTATCCAAATTACCTGTTCCAATTTTTAAACTGAGGTTTATGCTCATGACGTCACTACTATTGTGGTGTCTGCAGTCTAATTGGTGTTTTGGGGCCAAATTCTTCAAATATGGCGGATTTTTAGAGAGGATGGCGTTGAGAAAAATTCATTAATTTTTTTGAAAATTATTTTCAGCCTAACCGATATGTTACACACAATGACGTGTGTGAGCACAATAATTACAAAAAGAGGAGCGGTGTTAATGATGTAGATGAAGTTTGGTAGTTTCCTTCGCACGATAACGCCGCAAATTTTGCGGGTGCTTTGACTAGTTTAATCTATAAAAATAAAGGCTCTTCATGTTTTCTAGTCGAACTCATTCTTTAAATATATGTTTTTGTGGACTTCATGTTACATGAAATGCCTGCCGATGTAAAATTTTTCAGGTTTTTCTTTCAATGCAACTCAGTTCACAAGTTTATGTCCATTGTAACGATGATACAAAATATGGACATATAGCTACCGTAAGCAGACTAATGGACACATGAACATATTATAAACAAAATGGAGGGGAAAAAAAGAGTAGAAAGAAATGAGGAGAAAAAAAAAAGGAGGGAAAAAATACAGTCAAGCAGACAGACAGACAGACAGACAGACATATTTTTAAAGGCTAGTGTATGCCTTTCGGTTTCGGTATGTTTCTTGTGAGTGCGAAGCATTTCTACTATTATACTGAGGATAATGTTTACATACGGTAATCGTATCATCACATTATCAGTGTGATGTCGCTCACCTTTGTGGAGAAATAATCACATCGGGCCGTATTCTTGAAGGCATTTGCAACACTGAAGGGTTGTGGACACTGGTTTATCTCCAAGAGATTTAAAGGTACATCTACAGTAGTCACACCTCTGAAAGGTAAAGAAAACAAAAATCTTTTGCATGAGCGTGTGAGGGAGCCTGTTATCGTTGGTGTGGAAAAGAAACGAAACTCATGACAAGAGCTACAATTTCTCTGAGGATGATGAATGCATTTTGGGGAGATGCCCCTGCCACATTAATATTCATATTTATTGACACAAAATCTTAACCACGGTGGGCCCAGTCTATAGGGCTGATTGAAAGTTGACACGTTTCTGCTGAACAGATAAGAGGAAAAGAAAATAGAGGATGGGGCCTGAGAAAATATCCTGCAGACAAAGATTCAGAATAGTAAACAGGAAAATTAAGCTGCCAGCAGATTGCACGTTAGACAGGCTCTCAGGCAGGCAGTGAGGCAGGCAGGTAAAGACCACGGCTGTAACCAACAGATGAGAAAAGTATAAAGTCATAAAGAACAATTCTAGCAGAATATCACAGCAGTTACACTGATTTCTGTAAATAACTTTCACAATACAGCGATTAGTTTTGGTTGTTTGTTAAACTTCTTAATTTCTTTAAACATAAACCGTTGTAGGAAAGTCAGAACTTTTCAGAAATTAGCGACCCTTACGTGGACGTAGTTGGCACGCCAAGATAGCATGATAGCATCCCTACCTGAACTCCACCTTCGTTCGCAAGCTGTCCAGTCCGAAGAAAGGACTAACATACGTAATCACCCAGGCGTCCACGTTGCCGTCACACCGGAAGTGGGGGCGTGTCCAGAAGCCATGCTCGTAGGAAGGTGCCTTGTACATCAAAGGGTAATACTCGTGTCGTATAGAACTAGTGCCATTGGGATTAGATCTGTTCAGATATGAATGTAATAGTCAACATGACGTCGAGGTAATATGTTGAGGAATCGTAGCGAAATACATGAAGGGTTGCATGACAAAACGCGTTATCCACCAATTTGAATTTTTAGCGTATTCTGCAAGCTTCATGTCGCGGTTGGAGTATGTAGTATACATGCATATTTCCACTCAATAGAATGACATTTGGTCTAGACTACATTATTTCAGAATTGAATTTCGCCGTTCACATAACATATGTTTTGTATCTGGACTGTTTTGCCATAAACCCCGAATGGTGTATAATACGTTTTGCCTCAGAGCTCTTCACATTGTTAATGTGGTTGTGGTGATGTTGCTGGTGATGGTGATGATGTGCAAAGCTATAGAAGCTCCTAACACGCTGCTAAATAACCAATATCTAAGAATTTTTACAAAGTTTATGCTTTGGCACTGTAAGTAAAATCAACAATATTTGAACGAGGATAGCGCCGCAACGCAGCTATGTCATGTAAGCCAGCACTTCTTGGATGCGCTATCTTTTCTCAAGGTAGATAATGAATAAAATATCTCCGAGCATCATCTGTTTGATGCTAGTCGCTTCCCTTCCTATGACAGACATAGCAGACTCCATGCTATATCAACCTGATCCCCAAGCATCAGACATTTATGTACTTCCTATAAAACCACAGAATGACACTGCTGCCGATGAAGATGATAGCGTTACTGATACTACCATCGATTCCGCTAAATCGCAACTCCTCTTATGTGGGAACTACGTGGAGTTGTGCTTATCTGGTGATTTTCTTTAATAAAATACGTCATTCTGCTATCTGAAATATAGTACTATTGATGCTTATCGTTAATCGGATTATGATTAATAACTGTCTTCAGTTGTGTTCATTAAGATGCGCCTAAAACTACTAACACTTTATTGCTAATGATTGCACACCTGCTGCTATTGATATTGAGAACCCCGGAAGTTACTGACCACAAACAAATCCCAACAGCCCCAGCACTCACCTGACATGGCCCTTGAGCTTGTAGGTTTTCATCTTGTAGAAGTTGGTGGCAAACCTGGACTTTGCCCTCCTGAACCAATCCGAGTCCACATAGCTATAAGGCAAGCCGGCTGTGTCCATGACATAGTAAGAACCACGGTTTTGAAAGGCCCAGGGACCGAAGAACTCCCGCGTGCTCCCGTCTTGGTTTTCAAATGCGTAACTGCAGATCACAGACGTGAGTGGGAAAGAGTAAGGAAATGAGTCAGTTAGTAAGGAAGGCAGATGCATATATAAACTGGGAAAAAAAAAATAGGACTATAAATAGGACAAAGAGACATTAATTTACATTGTTCGGAATTTGTCTTACAATGCTTTGCGGTGTTATACGTTTCATCCATAATACAATACTTATGGAACAATGTGCTTCATTCTCATCTATATTAATAAAACGCTTCAGCCAAATTTGTCACAGATTTCTTGAGAACTACGTAACGTAAAAACATGCGGTCAGGCGATGCGGTTGTCACCTAAATTCGTAGAAAAATACACAGAAGGTAAATATACACATCAGTCCTCTTTAGTTTTTTTACCCTTTTTTTAAAAAAAAAGAATGTGTATAGCAACGAAATACAATCTCCGATAGATTTTTTCAATCCGCCCGATTCGCCAGTCCTCCAACTTTTTCACGGAGTTTAATGCATTCGTCTATGATGCCTTTCGGTGCGCTAGGTATTCTTTCGCCGCTGGTGCGTTGCCTGCTTGCCCATTTGTAAAATGAGGTGTTAGTCTTGTATTATATATGAGAGAAAGTAAAGGTATATAATATAGTATTTCAGAAGAAATGCCCCCCCCCCCCCNCCCCCAAAGGATTAATGCCTTTCTTTTGCATACAGCAGTGTTTCACAATATAAATACCGTACCTGTCAAAGTAGAGTCCAGCTGAATAGATTCTGAAGTTTCCCATGACGTTGGCCAGCACCTCCCCGAACATCTGGTCCATGTGGAGACGCCCTCCTCCTCTCATGTTCCCGAAGTTTTCCTCGGGTATCACATTCTGTAGGATGGATAGAAAGAGTGATGCAGAGGTGTTAACACAAAAATGGATGGTAGAAATAGATGTGGTAGGATCAAAAGCGGTCGATCTGATGAATCATCATTTGCAAACATAGAACGCCCTCTTTCTGCTTTGCTCCAGATAGTATTTGCCAGGTGTGGGGTAGTAGAGGCGTGTAAGAGCCTTTAAAGGGCGTGGTGAGTTCCCTAGAGGGTTTGTATGTATTAGGTTTTAAGGTCCCTTTTCAGCACAGTTAAAGCGATATGACAGGCTTGAGCCCCTTCCAGAAATGGATACCCATTAAACACTATGTAAAAAAACGTATTCAAGAAGAAACCGGCTCCTGCGGTATTCAAACGTTGGACCCTTCGCACCAAAAGCGTTTTACCCCTCATCCACCTTGCTGGTTTCCTAAAGAGGAGGTTGAAGACCAGATTGATTACAAAATGTGTATCCTTTATCTGTTGTTCTTTTCGTTTATCATTTTCTCCTTCTTCTTTCTTTCTCTACTTCCTTCATTCTTCTTTTCTTTGCTCTGCCTTATTTCCCTTGCTATTTTCTTTCTTTCCTTCCTTTCATTTTGACACCTCTGTGTCAACATATAATAATCGATGTATTCCACAAAAATTAAGTTTAATTATGAATGATCTTAGTATCACGAGGAGGCCTAAACCTTCATTAAATATTTGCTTCTTACAGCGTTTGAACCTAACATGAATTCCCATACTGTCATCAATCAGCTTAAAGTTGCGACAGGAATGAACCACAATTTGAATTGGACCTAATTGTTAAATACGACCTTTATCATCAGCACGAGCGATAAATCCTCTTCTCGTTCAGCTTAGGCGTTTGATTAAAGTTCTCTGCAGAAGTGATTTCATTCGCGAGGATTAATTTTCATGAATTTCGCAAGTTAAGCTTGACTCGCGAAAATTTCTTCCCTCGAGAAAATGGTTCATCCAGAAATTGTCAGAGAATTTACTACTCACATCGGAAACTGAGAGCGGTGATTTCCATTTACTAGTCCGTAGACGTCGTTATATGGACATATGTTTTAGTATGTTTGCCTTACAAAGCGACTCCCTGAAATCTAGCGCCTCTGGTGCGAAACATTTTTAGTCGATACACTCTTATTTTTTGTGCTAACTAATACACACAATGAGAAAACCATTAAGCGGCGTCGCGAAAATTAGCTCCTCGCGATCATTCTTTGAAAATTTGGACGAAAATTAGATACCACGAAGAGCCATTGCCGACTTTGTACGAAAATTAGATCCTTGTGAAGAGCTATTTCCTTGTCTGAAAATTTGATCCTCAACGAGCCATTTTAGTCCTCGTGGTGCGGTGATAGTCAGTGCGATCGCTACCGTTCGGTGCGGCAATAGATATAGCCCCATTGTTCAACCAACCTCTACCTGCGGCGATCGTATGTATATTGCAGCCGTGTATCCTGGCAACGGGTCCTAACCGTCAGGCAGTATGCGCTAATCCGCTATAACATTAGTGAAACTAGGTCATATAACCAGCGAGCTGCATAGCGCGTGGTCAGCTAGCGCTACTATGAGAATGGAATACATTACTGTTACCTGAAGATAGTTAGAGATAAAGTGGCTCAGCCTCAGAGCTGTCCTGCCTTCGCCTTCAAACTGATCCTCCACGCCGTAGGCCACGTCGCCAGGGAGGAAGAGCAGGTGATTGGGAAGTTGATGGCAGTTGGAGGCGGTCACACTGGCTTTATGACGCAGGATTCGCATCATTCTGAAATGCAACGTAAGGTTTTTCTCACTTTTCATTGTCATCTCGGCAGAGGGGAAGAGAAACCTCACAGAGAAGAGAGAGCGAGAGAGAGAGAGAGAGAGAGAGAGAGAGAGAGAGAGAGAGAGAGAAAGAGAGAGAGAAAGAGAGAGAGAGAGAGAACTAGAGAAAGAGAGAGAAAGAAAGAAAGACAGAAAGAGCAAGAAACCACACAACCATTGGCATTTTGAAGATTGCTAACATTTACCGTCTCCCAAACTCATTCACTCTACGTTAGCAACTCCAAACTATATCCACTCAATCATGCACAAAATGGAAGGCGATTCATTCATATTATATGCATTGCAAAATCAATGGGATCAAGGACTTAGTTCGATGATAAACTGGCGTAACAAAATATGCTTTGTACGCTATACATATCCATAGGCTAACTTTGCACCATGCACATTCCAGCATAAAACTTACCTATCAAAGGCCTGGTCGTCAAACACAGATGCCCGCTTCCGCCTTTTGAGGGGAGAGCGTCTGTCGCCATGGAAACGTTGTATATGCTTATCCCGCATTTGGGATACACTCTCTTTTAGAGCCTCCCTGGCAATTGATACATTTTGCCGCACGACGTTTTTCAAAATCTCCTTCTTGAAAGATCTGTGATTTCTTAGGTCCGCCTGTGAAATACATCATTCGGAACAATAATCTTCATGCACTTTTCAGTGGTGGGGCGTTGTCCAATGTCTGAATGTCTTTGGTCGGGCTAAAATGACCGTGTTTTTCTTTGGTGTCTTGAGAGAATGGTAAGAATGATTGTGTCTGGTAGTAGCTCATAAGACAGGCATGTCACTATGATCATCATATCCTCTTTCCCCTGCGCTGCATCTTGTATTATCAAGTATACGCAGAGCTTTCTGTTAGCTTTCAAAAAGAGCATTTTTTTTCCTGACATACGCTTAGGTTGGAGTGGAGCGAAGACTGAGAGGATGGCGAGGCGTAGCCCTATTTGCCCTTAATAATGCAACACCACAGATACTTTTGAATAACAGTTATGTGGAGTCAAATAGGATAAAGGGGGAAGTGCTCAAGAAGACAAATGCAGAGAGAAAATGAAAGAAGGAAAGAAAATCATGTGGTGGGAATCGAACCCGTGACCTCTGCGTCGGCAACAGTTATGTGCCGTTCCTTGCCTCCAGTGAATCTTTTAACGTCTTGTTTAGAATAAAGGAGATGATACCTACATAGTAATTAAAGTGTCAAATAAAAGGGATACGGCAAAAAGGAAGGGATGGATGGATGGATGAGGGAAGACAGAAGAGAAGAAGGAAAGTGACACTGCCAAGGAAAGTATACTGAGCGTCACTGTAATGTTATACTCACCTCATACATTCTTTCTATTTCCACGTCCACATTGTTTCTTTCTGTATAGTCGTCGTCCACGTCATACCGGCTTAGGTATTCCTTGGCCTTTTCAAGAAAACCTTTGGTCTTTGTCATGTCTTTGTCATCCTGTGAAAGCAAACAGCAATATCAGTGTCCGAGGAGAGATTTTTAACATGGGAATATTCATAGGTCTTTGTAGCCTCAACAAAATATATTAGAGACAAGCAAGGGAGAACTATTTGGTGACTCTTCGATGCACTCCGCCTGTAATCGCCCCTGCGAAGAAAGTTAGAGACACACAATACATTTAATAGATATCTAGTCTATCTGGCTCTGTCAATGAATGTCGACTGTAAAAGACAAAAAAAAATTCTTCACCCACCAACTAAGGGAGTTAATCATTTTTAAAGGATAACTCGTTAATGCACTAGGCCTGTTGACAGGAGTCTTTACTTTGGCCATCTTCCTGCACAGCCCTTCCGTCGAATAGCTACTAATTTCTGCCTATTCTTCATCTCGTATTCTTTAAGCTGGACCGGTCACAAATCAACTAGAATGACAGTACTAGTATTTTATTTAACAGTCAATATTCCCATCACGCCCAGGAATTTTACTGTTTGGCTCAATCTTACCTTAATTTCTCTGAGTCGGCTCACAAGTTCCATAACCTCCTGAGTGGTGTACTCTTTCTTCCCTCCCTTGATGCCAGCGGAAGTAGCTGCCCCTTGACGCATTTGCTCCAGCAACATAGTGTTCACCTTCTCGTTGTACATGAACGCCTTAAGATGGTCATCTTCCTCATACAGATCTTTGGACGGTTCAAAGTACAGGGAGTCATCACTATTACTGTCGTTGGCATGGTTAACAGCTTCCGACTCTGAAATGAAATGAATGAATGAATGAATGAATGAATGAATGAATGAATGAATGAATGGATGAACAAGCCGGTCAGTCTGTCAGCCAATCAATCAATCAATCAGTCATATCAGTGCATCCACTCCTCCAGTTCAAGATGTCTTCCATTGCCCTCTTGGCCTTCCGTTATCACAATACCCTGGAACTCAGCTTTCTAAGATTGGACGTTCTAGACGAACATCATCAAGCATAAATCTGATACTTTCAGGACTGTTCTCTTCATTTACCTATTTCATGGGTGACGTTTGCAAGGGCGGATCTCCTTTTTCTGTTATTGCCCGTCCCTATTTCCAGCCCTCCACTGTTGATAATGATGCCAGCGCCCTCGATCTGAACACCTTGCAGATTGTCCACCACCGGGAGGGCAAGACGGTCTGGAAAATTTTCAACATCATTATTTTTATTGGCCCATGTATTTTCAATGTATTTTCAATGTATTTTTACAATGTATTTTCACAGCATCCAATGTTTGAAAAAAAATTGCAGATAAAAAGATTTACTGAAACAAGATATGAATAGCAACACAATTTGCATCAAATAACATTTATTTTTCCTCTTTATCTTGAGAGCATGTAGATATTTGAGAGCTTGCGCATTAACAATGAGACTTCTTGCCATTTAAATAAATTACATTAGTGCACCGGTGCTGAATGCACCCTTGAAAAGCGTGCAACATGTTACGTTAAGTGTCATTGTTACGATGGTAGGAGATCCCATCGTTAATGCGCAAGTTCACATCACAGTTGTAGGCTTTATACAGCAATATTTGCTTCATCTCTTACATTCTTCTTGGCTTTGCGACCATATATTCATATCAACCTCGTCACAACCACAACTGTTCACAAGCCTCACCATCACCATCACTACAAACATCGTCACCACTCCCACTGCATCATCCACCAATATAAGAAAAAAAAACAAGGAATTCGTATACGTCTTACATTCGTTCTTCTCGCACATAAATCCAATGTCGAATTCCTCATCCGTCGCCTCTTCGATGTCGGATCCTAGGTAGGGTGGGTCCAGATGCCAAGGATACCTTGTGCCCGCTTTACATACACACACGTATCCGCCGCGCTTGAAGCCGTACCCAGATTTGTGCTTGCACTGATGGGGAATAAGATAATATGATATAATTATGATAAGTTACTACAAGATGATTGAGAACTTACGCATTAACGATGGGATGTCTTACTATCGTAACAATTACTCAAATCTGTTTGTTGAACCCTACTAAGGGTGCAAACAGCACTAATGCATTACTGTAATTCTTACGATGGTAGGAAATCCCATCGTTAATGCGAAAGCTCTAAATACTTCATTGTTTGTAAAGCACACGAACTCTCGTTTACAATGTAATCAGAATATTACATGGATTAAGACACGCTCGTAGTAACGTCCCAAAGCATGCAATAACCTTTATACACCACGACAAGAAAAGGAAAAGGGCATTTCGAATGCAAGCACTGACAGGGGAAATAACAAGGATAACGCCGAGATCTCTATTAACCTTCATTATTTTTATGCAGTTATATCCCTTAGATTATGGGCCTGATAGGCCAATCTCACAACAGCTGACAATCGTTTAAAGCATTCCTTGATCCATCTGTTTATCCAGACCTACACCGATATTTAGTCTGCTTTCACCTTCAAAACAGGCACCTTTTAACTGGTACATATCAAAGCACATGTTATTGGCAACTATTTGAACAGCTCTGCTTATAAACCAAGTCGGATGAAAATTAAATATTATCAAATTGGCAGATGGATTCAGGTGGATCGAGAATGGATTAATGAAATGATCGTTAAAGCAAATGATCAGCTGATTAATCGCTGCTCATATTTAATACTATACGAAACGCAGAAGTATACGGACAAACAAAACTTGGGGCCCTGCTTATATGGTTTCTCAGCATGTCGGTAATTCACCTCTTCGAAAACTTCGTGTTCCTTGGCAATCACAACGTCATCATGTCAAGCTTTGAACAAAATGGCAGCTATCGATCCGTCCGGTAACCCTCATAGATGTGAAGCCAGTTTTGTTGAAAGCTTGACATGATGACTTCGCAACTGCCAGGCTCTTGCCCAGGAAACACGAAATTTTCTGAAAAGGTCAACTCCAAACACCACTCACCGAAGTTGTCTTCTTGCACTTGTCAATGCCCGATAGGTAACTGGGACCTGGGTTGCCCATGCTGACGCCACAGGAGTTGAAGTCCACCTTGTTGAAGTCAATGTCCATGACGATAAGTCCCACGATCCTGAGGGCAACAGTTACATACATTGAAGGGATCGTTCTTTGTTAGGTGACAAGTCTTATTAATTTCATTTTGTATCATTCGTTGTAAGGTGATGCCATCTTATCAGTGTGTATGCATGTATATATATATATATATATATATATATATATAAACTATGTATATAGTAT
>JAWQUT010000511.1:167522-182371 GCA_033807755.1 Ellobium chinense
CCCCCCCCACTGTAAACAGTACATTATTTGAGCACAGTGGTGGCACCAGACCTGCGGACTAATCTTGATCATCTCGGAACATTCCTGTAGTACGAGGAGTAAATTTTATTCAATGGCTCAGCGAGGTTTTTACAATTTGGCTCCTGCAGGCTCAAGTGCACGTTGTCACATTGTGTAATTCAATTTGTTTCTATTACAAAGTACTTACTGTTGTCGTCTTAAATGCGTGAAGTTGGAGTATCTCGGCATATAATCCACTACTGGCGACACAGCGCTGAGCACCCACTGGTTTCTGCCACCACAATCAAAGTAAGGGGGTGTCCATTGAACAGGCAACATTCTAGGGTCTTCTTCCTTGGCCGATGGTGAGGACGGCCCAAAAAAGGCGTAGGGTTCATATTCGTCGGTAACAAAATGGCCTGGATAGAAAAGGAAAAAGTGGAAGAGTAAAGTGTAAAGGGACGTATCTGAGATAGGTCTAGGCCTCTGTTTACGATAATATGTTACACATTTCGCTTTTCGTTAACTGAGTGCTTTCCCCTTCAAAAAAAAACAACAAACAAACGGCATCTTGGCATGCGCAGTATGCAAGGGGCAGTACTGACTCTAGTGTTATCAACTGCTCCTCGTCCAGTTCTATAATATTTGGGGGAATCCTCGTCAGTGTTTTTGTTTGATGGACTGATCCCTGCTGACATTTAGACCAAATCACCCAATGCCAAGCAGTGAGTACATCGGTGTTTATCGCGGCTGGGATCAGTCCAAAACAGTGATGAGGATTCCCTATCTCATTTTGCAGCATAATATAAAGAAACCACTATTACTATAGTTAGTAAGTCATCCCACTTATTGTCAGCTCTCTACACTTTTTAATACCTGTGCTGCCCATGAATAATACTGCTCCCTGTAACTCTCTATATAAACAGTGTGCAATCAGCTCCTTAATGCACCAATCTTTATTGTAGAAAATCAGGTATATTCAGTGACTATATCTTTTACCGTTGCGAGTATTACACACTACTGCCTGTTGGCGCGTATTCAATAAAATTGCCTTGAGAGTGGGTAATCTCCCTTGAAGAATTGAACGTAGCGCGTTTTGGTGAACGTGATTTTTCTAGACGTAAATGGAATGACGGAGTTTAGTTGACATGGAATTCTCATGTCATGGTTAAGCCAGACATTTCACACTAAACATTCCATCCTGAATTGAGAAATAGTAGTACCTACCTGTTCTGTCAGACCGTTTGATGCCGATGTAGTAGGTGAACTTGGTCAGTGAATCTCTGTCTCCTATTGTATCGGGCAACCATGTGGGGTACCTGTTGAGTTATTAGAGTTTTACCCTAGTCATTGTGTACGAGTGTACGAATAGCGTTAGAGTGGTTTGGATGAGTGAGCAAATGGATGAAGTTTCAAAGAATATAATTGTTACTTTTGCTTACATACAGCTTGATGTTTTTCTGAGGTGAAAGAACATAATGTTATTGTTATTGATAACAATTCAAGCGTCTGGCTTGACGCCGCCCTCTGCATTTTGTCATCATATCACTGTCATCGTCACCTCCGTTATCTCTTTCATTATCATCATCATATTCAACATCATAATCATCATCATCATCATCATCATCATCATCATCTCTATCATCGTCATCATCATCATCATCAATATCGACACTATTATTATCATCTTCATCATTATCGACACCATTATCGTATGTGTCAACGGTTGTGTGGGTATGTGTGAAGGTGTGGTTGCGTGTGCGGTCAGGTAATGTGTATGACCTGAAATGAAATTCAATGTTGAATGTGAAATGTAATTTATTGTTGAATGTGTATCAACGGTGAACGGAATTTCCCTCGTGGATATTAAAGTTTATCTTATCTTATCTTATTACCATCAATCTTTTATCATTCTTGTTATCATATTCATATTACTGTAATCATTATCATTATCAGCATCGACACTACTATTATTATTAAATTTATCATCGCCATCATCATCATCATTATCATTTCCTTCATCATCGTAGACACCACACCCACAACCATCATCATGTTCATTATCATCATCATCATCATCATCATCATCATCATCATCATCATCATCATCATCATCGCTCACCCACCATGTGTTCATCTTATATCCTGGATGTGTGTAGTTAGTGAACCTCCCCGCCCCTGCATCTCGCACTACGACAGCGGTGCCCGAGGGTTCTCTAAGGAAGTTCTCGGGGTCTGCAAAGTCATCCCACTTATAGGCTTTAGGTCCGAAGAGAGGTATAGTCTTGTTGAATGCCACCGTGGTATACCTGTTGGGAGTAATAGTATACGTTAATTGTAAATGTATATATGTATAGTGTAAGCAGTTAATGGTGTGAATTTAACAGTCACAATGCTTTAAATGTTCACTTGCTGAGCCGTTGAATATTGCATTGTTCGTGCATATTATTATATCACAGCTGTGGTCTGGACTTTTATCAATAAATTTGTTAAACTTGTTACATATTATTATTAGTAGTATCTTTATATTATTATTATCATAAATTATAGGAGAGCAATGCAATTATTGCTATTATCATTCAATAGCAATGCATTGCTCCTTTTCATCTGATAAAAAAAAAGCTCTTTTTCAGCGGCACATTATGAAAGTGGATGAAAGGGGATGATCTGTTTTTATACTTATCTCTCGGCAAAAGATGGGCTACTTTTGTTTGCTTCACTGCAGCTTGACAAAATGAGAAGCAGCTGAGAAATTACGTTAGGTTTTGTTGAGGCAGGTGGGAATTCTGTCAGCAAATTTCAACAGCTAGACACGAACAGACATCTTTCACTCCTCTGATTCAGAGTCTCTTAAAGCCTCATATCGACTATGTATTAACTCAGTCCACTTAGACTACACGTAAAACAATTATAATGAAAGAATAATGCCATTATTGCTTTGACTAGTATATATATATATAATATATGAAAGTCACTATCTTCCATCGTTCCTCCCCCCTTCAATGCCCCATCCCAGCTTCCTCTTTCCATCCATAAACCAGGCAATGCAGTCAACCCCCCGAACCGACTCACCAGTTGGGATAGTGACAGTTGTTGTCGAAGTAGAAAGCACTGCCGTTAATGAAGCCTGGATTGGCGTGGATGTCAGCCGCGGCACTGAAGTAGAAGTAAGTCCATCCGGGTTGTTTGCTGAACGTCTTCGAGTCATTCATTCTTTGGAGAATATAGCTGCAAAGGAGCAAATCCATGGGCATGTTAATGAAAAGACAACAGCTTGAGCACCTAGGAACTAAATGATAACTGAAGTGAAGGGGGACCAAAAAAAACAAATGGACTAGTCTAGTAAATTGGATGTGTGCAGAGAGCACTGGGGAACTTTTGGGGTTAACAGCTGATTGGCATAAGCAGAGATATCCATGATTGTCTACAATAGTCAGCGTAGTGCCTGCTACTATCAAATATTCACCCTTTGACACCTTTGCGTGGAGCCCATTCTCCATCATTCTACCTTCGTTATTCTCTAACTTTTGTAATTCCGAGACAGCCAACCACATTCGCCGTAAAGCATCATCACTTGAAAACTTGCGCATTAACGATGGATCTCTTACCATGGTAAGAATACAATAACACTGCATGTTGAGCGCGATTAAGGGTGCATTCAGCACCGATGCATTCATGTAATTTTTACGATGGTAAGAGTTCCAATCGTTAATGCACAAGCTCTCAACTATCTATCTTCAATTGATATAATGAGAGGTGACGCCATTTTTTTCATATCATATAAAATTTTGATTCTGGCTCATACGGTCTTTTTCTTCCGGAAAACGGCAGACATCATTACTGCTCTGTACTGTTTGGGGTAGCCAATATTGTTTACATCGAGGATGTCTGGTCACATGGCATGGTCATTTCATATTATTATTTCAAACTTTCCTGAATTTTCTCAGTTATTGTTTCTCCTTACCTATTAAAGAAAGCTCTGTTCAGCGCCATGTTATGTAGATGGATGAGCGTCGATCTGTTCTTATACCAAACTCTCGACAGCAGCTGGTTGTAGACCGGATGTTGAGATACCACGTCATGGCGCATGACCAGCTGGTCTTTATTTTTAGAGCGGCAGGTCTTGCTGTTGACCCCGGCGTACTGGGCGTCAATCTCGTCAAATTTGTCATATTCCATCCAATCGTATGCTCCCTTTCCTTGCACGTTATTGTAGACGACCACTGTTACCATGGCGACAAGGACAGACATGCTAAAACGGAACGCCATGATTGGTGGTGATAACTAGATAGAAGATAATCGCAGTTCCAGGTTGTCTGTCTTGGTTATCTGGTAACGGAGGCACTGTTTCAAAGAAAAAAACATAAATATTTTAACATGAGAATGCCTAAGTATGTAATGTCTTAATATAGAACTTGGTGATAACCAGGTACAATATAAGCTTATTGCAGTTCTAGGTTGTCTGTCTTGGATATCCAGCAATGGAGCCACTGTTGTAAAGAAAAACATGAATATTTTAACATAAGAATACATAATTATGTAATATCTTAATATAGAACTAGGGCATCAACGATAGGGATTTCTTACGATCGTAAGAACTGCATTGATTCTGCATGCTGAGCGCTGCTAAGGGTGCAATCAGCACCGATGCGCTAATGCAATTCTTACAATGAAAAGCGATCCCATCGTTAATGCGCAAGTTCTCAATTAAGACAAAATTGTGTCATAGAATCATCCTTTTAAGTGGGTAAACTCATGGCTGCGTTAACACAGTCGGTTGCACACGATTGGTTTCGTTGCCCTGTTCATCTATAAATAATACTACAGTCTTCCGCGTAATAGCACTCCGAATAATGGCAACTTCCCCTTAATCGCAACATCTTCCATATGACAAAGTTCTTCATCTTAATGTAAACATCACCGGATAATCGCAACTCCTTTTAATGACAACTCTTTCACGCTCTTGAGGAGTTGCGATTAAGCGAAGTTGACTTTGCGAAGTGTTCCAAAGACTAGTATCTGAGATGGATGATCACTTACAATGTTAACAGATAGAATTACCCATATCTCTGAATAAAATTTCTAGAAACGCTAGGAAGTTAGAGGGGCATATCAATCAATGAAAGTGAGTCTGTCAATGTAAATAGGCAGCACTCAATGAAATTATTAATAATCATTATCAACAAAATATGATGAAATGTGGAAGTCTCGAATCCAAGCCACGTCCGCCCACTGGATCGACTTCACAGTATTATCACCCCAGCAGGCCAGATCATTCAATGGTCTTCTTAATTCCTTGAGAATACACAAAGGTACATGTACTATTATGCTCGCGCGCTGATCGTTCTGACAGACTGTTACTGACACCTGTACTGAAAGGCAGTGTGAATGACATATTTTTCCATGCTTTGACCATGCCTGGAAGCGAACCCATGATCTCTAGGTGCTGAGTGCAGCATTCCAGTTCTATTTTATATTGTGATCACCTCACAAAAGTTATGTTCACAGTAAACCTTGAGGCTTGAAGTCAAAGATGCATCAGCCAGTAAATCGTATGTTTCAGATCACACCAGGCAATCACATTTGTCTGGACTTGTAACACTCTGCTTAAATATAATCCAACATGGGAGAACGAAATCTATATCAGTCAAGGAAAATGAACATTTCAAATCGCATCTTTAAATAGATTTATCGGTAAATTTTGTGCCTGTTTGAGAGCTTGCGTATTAGCGATGGGAACTCTTACCATTGTAAGAAATTACATTAGTGACTCAGTATTGAATGCATTCTTAGTGGCGTTCAGCATGCAGAGATAATGTAATTCTTACGTTGGTGATAGCTTCCATCGTTAATGTATATACGTTCTTAATTGCGATTTTTATCATGGAAGTTGTATTCCAAGTAAACCCTGAAGAAAAAGAATGTATCGACTGACAGAAAATTAATATTCAAGATACAGCAGCCAGTCATTATGATTTTGATTCCATGTCTTCCTACATCCTTGGTTTATTTTATGTATTTTGTGAAACGCCTTAGTTACACTGGTTGCCAATTATTTAGAAATAATATTTTATTTATTATTATCACTATCATTATAATGATTCATTATGATGTCTCACCATTTCTTTTTGAAGAAAGTTACAGCTATACCTGATGAAGTATAATCTCTAATGACTAAAAGTGAACCCTTTAGTACAGTGAATTTGATCAGCAGAAAGGCATGACGTTATCCTTTTCCTCTAGTCAGTGGAAACATTTAAGTAAAGCAAAAATAATGGTAATTCTTATTCCACATTCGCCTAAGTCATTTTTTGATGATTTGAGGTGTTTATAATACACTGATCTTCCAATTATCATCTTTTTCCTAATAAAACAAATTTAGAGTTTTGACTCATTATTTTATCCCAATTTTACAAGCTAAACCACATCTGCCTCATTGTTTTGCTTTGAACAGCAGGTTGAGAGCGCAAAATTTCTGATAATCTCAAAAACTGATTTAGGCAAGTGTGAAACGAACATGACGCTATACTACAATCATACAGCACCTCTAAAATAGCTTTTCCCAATTACCTGATCACAGTTTAAGATTGACGTGTAACTTGCCTAAAACCAAGCTGACGTTCACAGCTAGCAGTATCCTTTATGGTATACACAAGAGCCTTCCTGAGGTAAATCTAGTTCCTCGTCGAACCTTACGGTTAGTTAATATCAGAATCTGAAAGACAAGCTTAATTTTGCTGCCAACCTCTCTATTCATCTGACTCAGAACCTCCAATAATCTACCTACCTTAACCACCTCCCCTATTAGAAAGGCATAAACTTCTCTTTTTTTCTCTCTGGGCAATGTAATCATTCTAGTAAAACAAGACCAATGTCATACACAGACAGCACATCTGTGTTCTGTAATTTCCTGATCAGAGTTTATGATTCACATGTACCATGCATAAAAACATTCAAACATTTAGAGCTAGCAATATTCTCTTAGGTATCCACAAAAGCCTTCCAAGTACGAAGACATGAACTCATCTTCTTTCTCTAGCCAGTGGAATCGATTAATTAAAGCAAGGAATGCTATACTCATAGCCCCACTATGTTATGTCATTACCCGTTCAGAGCTTATTATTCACATGTACGATGCATAAAACTATGCTGGCTTTTAGAGCTTACAGTATTCCTTCAGGAATACACAAAAGCCTTTCCGAAGTCACCTAGTTCTGCGTCGAACATAACATCTGGTTAATATCTGAATGATAAGCATACTTTTGCGGCCCACCCCTCTATTCTGCTGACTCATAATTTCCGATATCCACTTACTACTCTACCCACCCCTACCACCTCCCCCAGAGCACACGTCAAAACATTCCCACCTCCTGATACATTTTCAAAAACTTGCGACGTATCATAAATTTATGACTGCACCTACCGAAAGCTTCAGTAAAATAACAAAGATTTCATCACTTTTGTCTTGAGTTTGAAGGAGCTGGTTATACTAAGTTATAATCATACTCATAATAACAAAGTACCAATGACTTCGCTTAATTGCAAATCCTCGAGGGCATTTAAAACGAATTGGTAAGAAAGAAGTTAAGACTATGTGGTTACTTTAATATTAAGAAATACAGGGTTTTGCCATCTGAAAACAATGTTGGGATTAAACGAATGTTTGGATTAAAGGGAGCGCAATTGAGAGGAGCCCACTGCACAAAGAAATGATTATTACATTTCAGGTTTGTTCCCACTGAGACAGGTATTAATTTCTACTATTTGCTTAAACCGTCTCTGTGTACCGGGCCATCTGCTATCACGCGCGTTAGTGTATTAAAACAAATCCCTTTTGTGTGGCAGGGAGTGATACAGTGGGTTCTGCTTAATCACAACTTCACGGGAACATGTACACGTTGCGATTAAAATGAGAAATGGAACAAAAGTGGAGCCTATGCGTGAAGACCTTCAAATTTCTTTGAAACAGTGACCGCTACAGACAGGTGTCTCCTAACTCGGGTTGATTTCTATTTCTTTTAGGTCCAGACAATACCAAGAGGAAAACCTTTTGGTATTTAAAGTATATGAAAGCTTCAGCATTAACAACAGGATCTTTTGTCGTCGTAAGAATTACAGTAACTCTGCATGTTGAACGCTACCTGTACACTAATTCAATTCTTACGATGGTAAGAGATCCCATCCTTAATGCGCAAGTTTTTGATTACATCTTGGTCGTAGGCTTTGAGTTGGTACTTAAACAGAACGCATTATATTATTATATGAAAACTAGAAAGATAAGCCTTGATTAAGCTCTTTAATCCATATTTGGCTCAAAACCCTTGAGTAGCTCCTCCGAGGTTTCAGATTAGCTAACTGACGGTGGCCATTTTTTATTCTTCATATTTTACGCGTTTTGGGAGATAAAAAAGAGTGGTCGTGGTCAAGGTGAACAGATGATCGCGGTATGGAGGTCAATATATTGAAAATATGGACCATCGTCTCTAAAGCCATGTCGCCTCCGTGGACAAACTCAGTTCCGCCTTAAGTGAGTGGACCTTTGCCAGCATTTTAACAAAGAAAACGAGGATAGGGAAAGGGTTAAGATATGGTGAAAATCGAACATTCCTGCCTTCGCAGATGGTAGGGATGGTACCAGATGGTAGGGTCATGATATAAAAGTGATCATTAGAGGAGGGTTGATTATAAGTGACGCTGTTATCCGTTTTCAAAACTTTTATATGCAAACTATAATCATCGTAAAGCTTAGGGTGCAATTAGGTGAACTGCCAATAAACAGAGTCAACCCGAGTCGGCGGTACGCATCATGGGAAGACAATCATGTCTGGTTTCGAGGTAGGACGTTCATCTACGTGTTCGCCAACCAGCTGCCTCTCGCTGATTTGTGGCCACCTAAACCTCGACCTTTGGCTCGAGTTATTTCACTGACGTCATAACCACTGAACCAAAGAGCTCTGTTTTACCCGTGAATCTGGCCAGCGTAATGTCAATGGCGTCGCTTGATTTTTTTTTTTTAAACATTTTTCTAAATGTCTTGCAGTCAGCCAAATTGAGGCTAAACCGCTTTCTGAACAAAAATCGAATTGGTAGTATGTTATAAAAGACTAATGTGTCTACTTTCATTGCGTGAAAACATTTTTTTTTTGTGCCAAATAATATTATATTCTCGCCCGAGAACTAGTTCTTTGAACTGGCAAGGGGTAACTTTTATACAATGATGCATATCGACTCTTGTGCATCGCATAGTATTAATCAAACAAACCAGTGAAGTCATAAATGATATAGTAGTAATTGAATGCATAGATGTGATGAATATAAATAGGGTTCATAAATTTTATACACTTGTTATCAGGAGAATTCTAAAAGTTGTAATTAGATCCTTCACTTTAAGATAAATTGCCTCACAAACTCCTCATCGGCATTTTGAATGACATAATTACATTTCAAACTCTGGAGGGGATGCCAAACGATAAATGCATGTGAATATGTCCAAAAAAAAATACGTATTGAATATGAATTGCAATAAATGAATAAGATAG
Source organism: Ellobium chinense (assembly GCA_033807755.1). Lineage (NCBI taxonomy): Eukaryota > Metazoa > Mollusca > Gastropoda > Ellobiida > Ellobiidae > Ellobium > Ellobium chinense. Next base: position 177,062 of record JAWQUT010000511.1, read on the forward strand.
ATACCTTATATGTACTCTTGTAGAATGACTACCAACAGTAACAAAATATTACAGCCAGCATTTTATTTTTAACTGAGTCCATGCAAGATATTTGAATTTAAAAGAAACACATTAAGATACACACATCGGAAATCGAACTAGTCAGAATAAAGTACTATAAACGTACTTTTGCCTTTCATTATTCCAAAACAATGTACTTACATTTCTTTCGAATCTTTTCGCGCATAGTCCAGGACAAAGAGTGTATCAAGAAAACAAAAGAAAAGCAAGTACTCGTCGCTGGCTAGCCGAATTAAAATAATCATTAAAGGAAAACAGAAATTTCTATACAGAAACTACAGTCAAGCCGTTCAGCAAAGGACCAAAAAATTCGGAGGAAGGTGGAGCTTTATCCATGAATCCATTGACATGTTTAACACCCTTCAACTCATCGATGGGCTGAAAGTGTGTAAAAAATCATAACCATCCCAATATATATTGATCTAGGTGTACAGTTTTGAGGCAGGTCAGCAACGACATGAGCCTTTCGTTGCGAGCGTTACATGTGAAGTGTTTGTCCCGTTTTAGACATGTATAGACGTTACAATAACAATACTTTCTCGAAATTGAAAAACTTAAAGATGCAGCTAACTTTTTATTTTCTTTTTCACATTTCGAAAAGCACTATCTTCACACTCGTTCCAGATTTGTATAATTGATTTTTTTTTTGTTGAGGTTTTGAGAAATTGATCGCTCTCAATCTGTTGCTCAGTGCAAAACAATGAAGCAGATGTGGTTTAACTTGTAAAATTGGGATATGATAACAAGTCAAAACTCTACATTGTTATAATAGGAAAAGGAAGATAAACGGAATATCATAATAATATAGACAAATCATCAAAACAATGACTTAGGCAAATGTGAAAAGAGCGTGACAATATGTGACACAAAATGACGATTAATAAATTAGTCTAATCCAATCAATCATAAGTGGCTTTTTTTTTTTGTCATAAGACGTGTGCTACATCTAACTTAAGGCGGTATGAGCACACTGCTCTAAAGTTAAACTTAACCAACAATATCTGTCTACGAGGGTCGATGCAAAAAAAATATAAAAAGAACACCCTAGCTTATTGAATGATGTAGACTAATAAGGTGTGCTGATTTTTTTGTTGTTGTTTGTTTCACACGTCCTAGTGTTATTTTGCTCTTTTATCATAGAGTTATAAAGGAAAGAAATATTTGATACCCCTTTTTAACCTGATGTCCTATCGGATTAAGTTTCGTGACACTTGCTCTCACAAACTCTGAACCACAGCATTTCCGAACATCCTCAAACCCATTGACATAATATTGTTTTTTATACCATTTTACCCCAGGTCAAACTTCAGGAAACATGCCCAGTTGCGAGATTGTTAAAATGATGTAATGTTTAAAAATATGTAGGTGATTCATCACCTCGTGAATGAATGGGAGGAAATTAGACCTTTCTATCTCCTGTATTAATCGAAATGCCCTTGCCTTGAAAATAATCTTTTGATTTGAAATAGCAAATCCACAGCCACGCTACAGAAATAAAAACAAAACCCAGAAGATCCATCTCGGTATTCGAAGTAAAGCCGAGAAAAGTATTCGAGTTCGAGTTCATGCCGTTAATAGCTGGGTTTCGTTATGTCGTGTGAATGGGGAAAAAAAAGGTCATTTTTCGTATTCGATGTATTTTCAGGGTCGAAGAACTTTACGTGCATCATGTTAATAAGCCAATTTTTTTTTTGCTTGTTTTTGTTTTGTTGAAAATAAAAATCCAAGTTTTTATGTGTTCCAGTTTTGTGTTGTTAAAAACTGGTTCTGCCTGTAACTATGAGGTGGTAACAATTATGACTATTATTGTAATAATTCATGAGCATGTGGGAGGTCAGATCCTGACATATCTCACTGGCTGGTTCTGTCTGACCAGGTTCTTTTATTTTTTCCTTCTTCGGTGAGAGGAAGATAACGGGCTAAGGATTATTATAGAGGCGAATGAATTGGTGACGGTTTAAATTTCATTAAACTAGTCAATAGAGCATGGCCTGCAGTTGTAAAAAACCTAGTGGATGATGAACTTGACAGATTCAATGAACACAAAATAAATGGCCTACGTGGGATCTTGGCCTTGGGGCTGAATCGTTACCAGGGCCGTAACCGGCACCCCACAGGGTGAGGGGACTCAAAGAAAGGAGGAGAAAACTAAGAACTGTTAGATCTTAAGTCCATTCATATAAACCGTTTTTTAGTCATACAGTCGAATCCTCTTAATCGCAACTAATGACTCTAATCACAAACTAATCACAACCTCCTAAAGCAACATTTTTTTTCAAATAATGGAAAACTATATTGACTTCATAATAGATTTTGGTTGACTCCTAGCTTTAGGAGACAGCGTGGCCATGCGGTTTGTCAGTCATACTCAGAAACTGAAGACTTTCAAGTCTAAGGGTTATGTGTTTGACTAGCGAGCTGGGCGGTTTATGTTGTAGTGTCCTTGGGAAAGACATTTCACTTCTATTTCCTCATTCGACTCAGGTGTAAACGAATACCTGATTTTAGATTTGGAGGAACCAGGGAGCTGCACCGCTGGCTATCAGCAATGACTTTGTTATGTATTTCATTTGTAATATTATGTCTTTATATGTATGATGTTCATTGTTATATGTGTTTGTATTATGAATGAGATGTATAACATTGTATGACATTATAAAACAATTTCCCTACGGGGTAAATAAAGTTGTCTTTTCTTTTTCTTTCTTTTCTTTTTCTAAATACTTCTAGAGAGTTTTCATTAAACGGAGTCGTTTATTGCTGGGAAATTTGGGAAAGGGTGTGGGCTTTATTCGAACATCTCGGGATTTTGAGGGGGAAGTTTTGCTCCTCTCTTCTCGTTATCCTTGTCTACCTGTGTCGCCATGAGTGCCCCTAGTTGTAAAACAGAAGTGGGGTAATTATAAAACTGCAGTCCTAGTAAATCACACCCTACCCCTCAGCATGTTTCACAAAACCCCTTTACGTTAGGAACTGGTTTTAACCGGCTGGGACCAGGCGCATCTGTGAATCCCGTGGTGAACCAGGACATTTTAAAGTGGAGCAATGTTGAAAGGGGGATTAACACTTCAAAAATGGCATGCGTATTAGATGAGATAAAGACAAGACGTTAAGATGACCCAGTAATGTATTGCCGTTAATATGGCAAGGCAGTCGTAACATTCAAGACTATACAGAAGACTTCAAATCTCGATAGGGTCATTATACTTTATAGATGATAAAAAAAAAAATTATTTGAAAAAGTCACCCTTATTTTGTCCCGTAGGCAAACAATGCCATAACTTCATGATATATACACATGTAACGGTACACACAGTTTGTATAACCTACTAACGTATCATAAACACAATCCATAACAAAGTCATTTCTAGTCGCAGCAGTGCAGCACCATGGTCCCTCCGCGCGAGGCAAAATAGCCAGGTACTCATTCACACCTGATTCAGCTGAGATAATGGGATTAAAGTGTCTTTTCCAGTTGGACACCACAACATAAACAGCCGGCCCGCGAATCGAACCAACAAACTTATAATCTTTAGTTTGTGAAAGCAACTCACGATCCCTACAACCGCACTGAGATGGCATAAAATAGCATTTATTCGTTCAATTTTATTTCATTTCCTGAAGCTAAAATATAATATTCATGTGTTTAGCTACAATGGTGATGAAAGATTCGGTAAAAACTCACAACTTCGAATCTTGAAACATTCGCATTTCCTTCTCTTAGTTACCACACATGCACAGTCATCCGAGCAACGCAAGCCACAATTCCAACAATCATGCTTAAATCTGCTTTCCACATTTTCATTTTCAGAGAAGTATGACTGACTGGTATGGTCTGTTACATTGGCTTTCATTGGTTAATGCAATTTTTACATTAGAAAGCAAGATTTGATGGCGCAATCACACTGCTACTTATATTTAAATTTTGCTTAAACCGGAAGTGAGCGTTGTTGGAGTTAACTATTGAAAAAGGCTCATTCACGATAATATCAATACTATCAAACTCTACCACCTGGCAGACTAGACATCATAAGGAACCGATTCTGTGGAATTTGAGTTAGTGAGATTTTATTGTTTAGTGGGAACGATAGTTCTCATCCTTGGACTAATGGCGACATCTGTGCGTGCTTCCCTAGCTGCTGAAAAAGGTAACAAGTGATAGACTGTTCTTAACTTACGATGCCTTCACGAAAAGTCTCGGATTCTGTTGTTGTTTTTGTTTTGTCGTCGTCGTCGTTGTTGTTGTTGTTGTTGTTGTTGTTGTTGTTGTTGTTGTTCTTCTTCTTCTTCTTCTTCTTCTTCTTCTTCTTCTTCTTCTTCTTCTTCTCTTCATAAGCCTCTACTCTTCCCGAACTCCACACTTTTCGAAATCTTTCCACTTCTCATTTCTTCTTAATCAGTGTTCCTGCTCACCCTTCCCCTGCTCCCACCCTCCAACCCCACCCCCACTCCAAGATTCATTTCTTCCCCAACCTCAGCTTTTCCCAAGATTAAAGACAGTCAACACTTTAAAGCTAGGCTGTGTACGGAATATCAAATATCAAAGAAGGTTAAAGGGCAGCAAAATCTCTTTATCGAGAGCTTTTGCATGATTGATAGGTTCACTCTGCATGTTGCATTCAGCACTAATGAAATTCTTACGATGGTAAGAGATCCCATCGTTAATGCGCAAGGCAAACTCTCAGTTCATGTCCATGGTGTTTTTATCTGCATTACTGCGAATCTGTTTGTGGCTTCCTGCTATGAGATTTGCTGTTAACTACTTGTCTATGAAGTTAAGTAAATTTCGCAATCTCTATGATCAATGAACAAATATATGCATTTACTTTGAACCACTTGTTTATGAGGTTAATTGAATGTCGCAATCTCTATGACCTATGAATTCGGGGGGTGGGGTGGGAGGTGGGTGGTGGGAGTGGGAGTGGGAGCAGGTGAGGGAAGAGTGGGAATAGTGATTAGGGAAGAAATGAGGAATGGAAAGATTGAGAAAATGAAGGAGCTCGGAGAGAGTCGAGATTTATCATTATCAACAATAACAACAACAACAACAACAACAACAACAACAACAACAACAACAACAACATTCGGAAATTCAGTCACTGTTGTAGAGTCTGCGTACCCTAGCACCACAGCTGGAATCGAATACAGCCAAACTACATTTCAGAGTTGAACATCAAAGCATACCAAAACTGCCCAAATTCATACACCGAAACGATTTAGAATTGTAAACCATTTTTTTTAGGTACGGAA